>SJYC01063896.1:0-12033 GCA_006408675.1 Madoqua kirkii | reverse complement strand
GCACAAAGACAGAAAAATAGAGCAATGGACTGGAGCCCAGAAGTATAATATATATACATATGTGTGTGTGTGTATATGTATGTGTATATATATATATATATATATATATATAGCTTCTTGATGTATAACAAAAATAACAGTGAAATGCTGTGATAAAGAGGATGTTCTTTTTTAAAAAATGTAACTTGATCTATTGACTATCATCCTATTATTTTTAAAAGAAGATTCTGAACTCCTATCTTCTACAAAGAGTCATTCCTGATGGATTATAGATATAAATGTGACTGTTGAAATCATAAAACTTCCAACATTATTGTTCATACCAGTAAAAGCCACCATCTGGAACCAACTCAAATGTCCACTGACAGAAAAAATGGACAAATAGGTTGTGGAATATTTATACAATGGAAAACTGTACAGCAAAGGAAAGAAGAAAGCACTTTGATAAGCAAGCAACACAATGAGTTAATCTCATAGAATGTGGAGTCACACAAACAAGTGTAGTTCTGTTGATACATCATTTTAAAAATGGTCAAAACTAATGGGTGTTTGTGGAAGAGGGAATATGGGTTTCTTTGGGAAGAGAGTGGGCACATGTGGTTTTCTGAGTGGCTGCTAAATGTTCTTTCTGTTTACGTTGAAAGTGAATAGATATAGCACACTCCCCTGTGCAAATTCGCCAGGCTGCACCCTAATGATCTGTGAACTCTGTGTATACTGACTTCAATACTTTACATAATATTATTTTGTGATGTTAAGGAGGCATTTTGATTTAAAATGGGGAGCACGGCTGCTCTGTTGAGCAGCACACAGTTTTTTGAAAAAATTTGCCGCACATACCTATTCCCAACAAAAAGGAAAGGGTGTTTGCTCTATGCTGTGTTTTATCTTCAGACCAGTGAATCCTCAGTCATGTTGGGGAAATTATGTGGCTTAGGAGACCCAATCTGGGGCTATGGGAATGGGACATTTACAGCTATCCAGTGTGGTTTTTAAGACCCCCATGCTGGCTTCAGGCAGATTTGAGTTTTAGGTGCTACAACGTATTATTACCAGTGTTATTTGAATGAGTAGGTTGAGTTCTGAAAACTTCAGTATTTTTATCTATGAAATGGGAATAATATTAATACTTACCCTCTAGGGTGGTGTTATGAAATGAAACAGCTCATGAAAATGCTTCACACAGTGACTGGCATATCATATGTACTCAAGAACTGACAGGTTTGGTGGTGGAGACCACAAGTTCTTTATATACAACTGGCTATGAAGGGAATAGGGGGCTGCGTAAGACGCCTGTAGGAGACTGAGAATAAAGAGTTGCAAACCTGGAAAGCCAGGCTGGTTCCTTCTGCTCTCCTGCTCAAGGCCCCTTTCCGCTGCTCTCTCTCCTTGGGACCCCCCTCCCTCTGCCCCACTCCTCTCCTGTTTTGCAGCAGCTTAGTAAATTCCAGCCTCATTGGCCCCTGCCTGGGTCACACGGTCCCTCCCTTTCTCTGAGTAGTAGGCATGGTTATAATGGAAGCAGTCTATTTCTCGTTTATCAGCAGAAACCAAAATAATTCGACAAATACTTTGTGGTATTTAGATAATCACTGGGCTTTGACGCGGAAATGGGACACTCAGAGTTCTTTGTAAATGCTGGGAGCCCTCTTCTGCTCAGAGGTGAAGCTGGCTGCCGATCAGTAGCTTTTCTGACTCCATGGTTTCTCTGTTTCCCCTAGCAGCGAGCACTCCCACGTCCTGGATCACACAGCCCATTATCCTTCCCCTCTTCCGCGGGAGAACCAGTCACATGTGGCCCAAGCAGTGAAGGCATCAGAGCAGCTTCTCTTTGTTGGGAGTTAATACTGTTATCCTTTCTTGCTGGGGTTTCTACATCCTAGAGAAACTGAAGCCCTCTCTCCCTCTGAGCTCTCCACCTGTCCCTTTTGTGTGGGAACAGGCGAAGGCAGATGTAGGAGGAACGAGGATCGCAGGGAACAGCAGCCTGTTTGAAGCCAAACTCACTTCTTGGGGTCACAGGCTGGGGTTGTCTACAGCACCTGGCATGGGAGGTGGAGAAAGGTGATGGCGGCTCATGTTTTAGAAAAAGCCGCGGTGTGGCCTGTTGAGGTTAGCACTGATGCTTAGTCTAACATGCTGACGAAGAAAACTAGGCAAGGTGAAAAGGCAGCCTTAAGAATGGGAGGAAATAATAGCAAATGAAACAACTGACAAAGAATTAATCTCCAAATTATACAAGCAGCTCAATACCAGAAAAATAAATGACCCGATCAAAAAATGGGCCAAAGAACTAAACAGACATTTCTCCAAAGAAGACACAGATGACTAACAAACACATGAAAAGATGCTCAACATCGCTCATTATCAGAGAAATGCAAATCAAAACCACTATGAGGTACCATCTCGTGTTGATCAGAATGGCTGCCATCAAAATGTCTACAAACAATAAGAGAGTGTGGAGAAAAGGGAACACTCTTACACTGTTGGTGAGAATGCAAACTAGTACAGCTACTATGGAGAACAGTGTGGAGATTCCTTAAAAAACTGGAAATAGAACTGCCTTATGACCCAGCAATCCCACCACTGGGCATACACACCGAGGAACCAGAATTGGAAGAGACACATGTACTCTGATGTTTATTTTAGCACTGTTTACATTACTAGGACATGGAAGCAACCTAGATGTCCATTGGCAGATGCGTGGATAAGAGAGCTGTGGTACATACACACAATGGAATATTACTCAGCTATAAAAAAGGACGCATTTGAGTCAGTTCTAATTTGGTGGATGAAACTAGAGCCTATTATACAGAGTGAAGTGAATCAGAAAGAGAAACGCCAATACAGTACATTGTGCATAAAATGGAATTTAGAAAGATGGTAATGGCGACCCTATATGCAATACAACAAAAGAGACACAGATGTAAAGAACAGACTTTTGGACTCTGTGGGAGAAGGTGAGGGTGGGGTGATAATGAGAGAATAACACTGAAGCATGTATATTATATATGTAAAGTAGATGACCAGTGCAAGTTCAATGCATTGAGCAGGGCAATCAAAGCCAGTGCTCTGGGACAATGCAGAGGGATGGGGTGGGGAGGGAGGTGGGAATGGGTTCAGGATGTTGGGGACACATGTACATCCGTTACTGATTCATGTTGTATGGCAAAACCACCACAATATTGTTCAGTAATCAACCTCTTAAAATAAGTTAATTAATTTAAAAAAATTATTTCACAGCATCTTCAGGGTGCTAAGCCTGGGGACACAGTAGTTAAAATCTTAATATAGCCTTGTCCTCATGTTATTGACTTTCCAGTTTGGTGTCTATCAGTGACTTTCCTTTTCTTTGACCCGACATGCCTCATGAGTCCGAAGAAAGGGTCTCTAATGAAAGAAACCTCCTCAAGAGGAAGAACACATAGGAAATGAATGAGTGAAGATCAGATTTGCCTCTTAGGAGTTAATAAATGGGACAGACAACTCCATTATTGTAATGTTGATTGTGATAGGCCACTCTTCACCCTGTCCCATTTGCTACCACCCTCATTCCTGCCAACCGCCCACTAAATATTACTTACTCTGTCAAGGAATGCTAATAGTAGCCCCAGCTCATTCAAGCTAATTTGTTGCAGAAAGGACCACCATCTAGGATACAAATGCTTTAATTAGTCACTGCTTGGGATTATACCCTTCCAGGTCTTCTTCACATTATGAATAACCAAGCTTTGACAGTTAAAGTCAAGTTTTTTTTTTTTTCTTCCATGTTTAAAACATCAGTAGGTTCCATGAGCACACATAATCCCCGCCCCCACTCCAGAGGCAGAAAATTGAGAGTTGGCTTTGTTTAAAATTGCTGTGTTCATTTTGTTTCTAAATTGCTATGCTTTCCACAGATACTATATTAGTGTTCGGGCATCAGTGGGGAGACACGGATGGTGGAAGGAGCTTTTTTGCTTACATGCTGTAGGGAAAGTGAAATAGTTTGGCAAGTAATTCAAGCCTGGGAAGTCAGGCTTTTAGTTGAAATTGGCAGTTGAGGCAAATGATAGATGAACTGATTTATTTTTCCCAGTAAGAGAGTAAAACATTTTAACAGAGTAGGCATTCTCTAAGGGGTTCAAAGTATAGCATATTAAGGAAATAAGTTAAGTATGACTTCTACCTTCTCCTTCTTAGGGAATTTGATGCTATCTCTTGGAACTTCTTTCAGCCTTTCATAAATACATTCTATTTTTATTCCGTATACTCATGTAATAAATAGAACCTTAGAGCAGTCCTCTGGCATGCTCCCAGTTTTGGGCCTTTGTTCATTGTGACTTTTTGAGCAGAACCAAATGTATACTTAAATTCATGTTCCCTTTAAGAAAACCTACAATATAAATATTTTGAATTTTAAAATAGGTGGGCTTTGTGTGTGTGTGTGTGTGTGTGTGTGTGTGTGTGTGTGTGTGTAGGTGGGAGTGGAAGAGCAAATAGTGAATTTACTAGTCAGTGCCTTGGTATACTTCACTGTTGATTCACAGACCATTAGCTACATGGCAGAGAACCTAAAAGAAACTTTAAGTCAGTGGAGGAATAAGATTTGATTTATGCATTTAATTTTTACAATTTTTATTTTAGATTGGACTGTGGTTTATAATGTGTTAGTTTCAGGTGTACAACAAAGTGATTCAGATATGCACATACTATTCTTTCTCAAATTCTTTTCCCATTTAGGTTATTACAGAATATTACGCAGAGTTCCTTGTGCTGTATAGTAGGTCCTTGTTGGTTATCTGTTTTATATATAGTAGTGCTATGTGTCAATTCCAAACTCCCAGTTTATACACAAGTTTCGCTTGTGTGCAGTTTTTGTTTAAGCTGCATGAGGCCACCTGTACAGGTGTCAGGTGAGTTACAGTAAACATCAGTGTAAGATTTAGAGGGAGAAGCCAGGGCAATAAGAGATGTAAAGAGGGGATGAAAATGAAAGCAACAACAAGCAGAGCAGAGAAACCAGGCTGCTCTGGGCTTCCCCGCCTTTACACACTGTGCTCTCTTTGCAACACTTCCTGCTCTTTTTCCTGTTAACTTTCTATCCCATTCAAAATGCCACCTTTTGAAATGAAGCTGTGTGTGATCACTACCCACAGCCAATGAGATGCTGCCTATTGCCTTTTTTTTGACAACCCCATGCCCCCCCAACACACCAAATACTGATTTTAGACTAGTATACAATAATAAGTTTAAGAGTTAAAAATATCAAATTTTCGTTCCTGCAACATTACCCCCTAGCTGTACAATCTTATATGTTTCCTCAAATTGCTGGACTTTTCCCTGAAAACTAGTTAATAAAGTGTTAATTCCTAGAGTCCTTGTGAGGGTTAAGTGAATGCTGCATGTAAAAAATTCTAGCATACAGTTTGGCACATTGCAAGAGCAAGGAATATTAGCTATTATGATTGTGATTAAAATTTTAAGGCTATTTTTATAGATCTGGGTTAGTTACAAAAATGTTTTATAAATCAGTTGTGGAGAAAACCCGCTGGAAATTGCCATTTGCGATAGCAGAGCTAGTTTCAGTGCTTGGGGAAAAGCAACATTCTTCTTCAGCTCAGCCTGGAGAAATGGTGTCTTAGGAAAAAATGGGGGCTTGGGAGGTTTATGTCTTACCTCAGAACTTCAGAATCAGCATCTCCAGAGCATGTAGCAGGGGATGCGGATGGTCTACCAAAATTTCCAGGTGATTCTTATATACACTAAAGTTAAAATTTCAAAATTGATATGTAAATACTGTTCTGTCAGTGGTCTCATAACTGAAAGGTTGAGTCTTAAATATAAACGATGTCAATAAAGTAATAGTGTAATAGGAATGTCTTAAGTGGAATGTGTTTTTGAAGAAAGTCTGCTTTTTGGACCTTCCTGTCTACAGAGGAATAGCTATTCCTTTACTGAGCCTTTCAGACATCTACAGAGGACACTAGCAGTATTTCCATTTTCTGGTTATTTTTTATTATTTGCAGATAATTTACTTTATAGTCCTCACTAATTCTACTCACTGTATTCCTTGTTTTGCATATTCCCTATGAAATGTCTTACCCATAACAGACCAAATTCTTACTGCTTAGGACTGAATGTCCCCTGTGAGATTATACATTTCTTGAAAGTACAAACCATCTTGCTCAGTCCCCAGTCTCAGAGGCACCTTTCACACTGCCTTGCATCAGTTCAGTTCATTCTCTCAGTCATGTCTGACTCTTTGCGACCCTATGGATGTAGCATGCCAGGCTTCCCTGTCCATCAGCAGCTCCTGGATCTTGCTCAGGCTTATGCCCATTGAGTCGGTGATGCCATCCAACCATCTCATCTTCTGTGATCCCCTTCTCTCTCGCCTTCAATCTTTCCTAGCACAAGGATCTTTTCCATGGAGTCAGTTCTTTGCATGAGGTGGCCAAAGTATTGGAGCTTCAGCTTCAGCATCAGTCCTTCCAGTGAATATTCAGGACTTATTTCCTTTAGGATGGACTGGTTGGATCTCCTTGCAGTCTGAAGGACTCTCAAGCGTCTTCTCCAACACCACAGTTCAAAAGCATCAATTCTTTGGCACTTAGCTTTCTTTATAGTACAACTCGCACATCCATACATGACTACTGAAAAAGCCATAACTTTGATTAGACAGACCTTTATTAGCAAAGTAACATCTCTGCTTTTTAATATGCTATCTAGGTTTGTCATAGCTTGTCTTCCCAAGAGTAAATGTCTTACTTTCATGGCTGCAGTCACCATCTGCAGTGATTTTGGAGCCCAATAAAATAAAGAACAGTCTACATATCAGGGGTAGAAGGAGGTCAGACATGGGCAAATCAAAGCAGGCACAATATATAGATTCATGATTAACTTGACTCCTGGGCAAAGCTGGCTTTTGATGTGAAATCTTATCTTGGTGAAGCCACATCCTAGGATAGTCTTATCCTCCTTCTGTCTAATCTTGACAACCAGAAGGAAGTTCACTGTTGTCCATTGTTGAGGGGCTAACAAATTATCATCAAAATTTTATGTACATTATCTCATTAATTTAACACCTACTCAAACCAATGAACCAACCCATAGTTGTTATTATCTGCTTTTGCACCAGGTTCTAAGAGCTGAGAGAGTTGGCTCCACAGTGATGTTTGAATCCAGGGCTGCCAGATTCTATGTCTAGTGTCCTTTACTACTCCAGTGCTTCTAAAGTGTGATTCCTGAACCACAGCATCAGCAGCCTCTGAGAACTTCTTAGAGATGCAGAATCTCAGACCTCCCCCACTAAATCCCTGAGTCACACTTTGTGGTGCAGGGCAGCAATCTGTGGTTCCACAAGTTCTTTAGGGGAGACTGATGCACGCTGAAGCCTAAGCACCACAAGACTGCACCACTTATATCTCAGAGCCCTTACTTTCTCTAAGTCCATGTTAGTCAAGGTATAGTCTATAGACCTGGAAGCATTGGCTTAAGTTAGGAGCTTGTTAGAAGTATAGAATTCATACCCGTCTCTACACCCACTAGACCAGAATGTATATTTTAATACAATCTTTGGTGGTCCATGGACATATTCAACCTTGAAACTCACTGCTCTCGACTATATCTTTTTCTCCCCTTTGACTTAAATTGGCCCTTCCTAGTCTAGATGTCCCAGATCCTTAGGGTCTGCATTAAACCATGAGGCAGGGACAAAGGCTGAAAGTCCTCTTGCTTTCCACCTTGGGACTGAGTTGAGAGCTGTGCTTATTCTATTCTGATCAAATTCAAGTTTGCATCCCCACATCCTTGCCTCTCTAGCCTAAATGAACACACACAGTGACACCAAATATTATGTGTTTCTTTTGATGTCACTTTACGCTAGTCATGACAGCCAGGGAGTAGCTCAAGTTGTGTTAACATGTTGTAAATCTAGCAGGGATGGCAACTATTGCCTATTAATGAGGAGAGAAGCTGGCTGATTCCTGCTCATTTCTAGTCCAGAAACTAAATGTAGAAAGCAGCTCATTGCTCCACAGTTGATGCTAATTTCTTTCCAGTTCTGTAAATGGTGATGTTTAGAAAGCTGAAAATGTAGGCTCTTTAGGGAGGAAGACATAGAGTTTGAAAGGGGTGGTTTGGGGATCCCACCTCTGACAGATGAGTGAGAGTCATTCAGTTGTGTCCAACTCTTTGCAGCCCCATGGACTATACAGCCCATTGAATTCCCCAGGCCAGAATACTGGAGTGGGTAGCTGTTCCCTTCTCTGGGGCATCTTCCCAATCCAGGGATCAAACCTAGGTCTCCTGCATTACAGGCGGATTCTTTGCCAGCTGAGCCACCAGGGAAGCCCTGTGACAGAGTAGTGGGGGTCAAAGACTAGTCAGAGGAGGATATTTATCGTTGCTGCCATGATTCCCTTGCTGTGGTTGGTTCTGCCCCTGGGCCACCTCCTCCTCATCTGCAGCCCTTGGTTTCCCATTGGGTCCAGAAACTCTAACCCATTGTGCAAAGGATGACTCAGCATTTCATGCTCCATTTTAATTGTGTGAGTCCTTCAAACTTTCCATGGCCACCCGCTTAACACAGGGCTATCAGACACTAGCAGTTTACTTCTGTTCTGTAAGAAACTGGAGGAAAAATTGATATTCTTGCTGCAGACACTCTAAAGAGGAGATGCCAACACGTGTATGCATTAGAATAATCTCAGTGTTTGTCATAAGGTCAGTTCAAGGGTCTGCTTCCTGAGTCCGAAACCAATTTGGGATATCTGTGGTAGGATGTTGGAAGATGTAATGTTTAACAAGGGTTTCAGAGGATTCAGATAGTCTTTTCCATGGTGCCACTCACTGTTGGTTAACAATTATATCATTGTCAACTGTGGGATTTTTAAGAAGATTGCTGTATCTTTCATGTGCTCTCAACTATGTGTTGATATAGTTGTGATTGATGATCATACTGTATAATAGTTTTCTCAGAGTTAGTTAATTATTATTTTACTCAGATATAGCTATTCGCATCTGCAACATACTATACTATGCTGAATGCCAGGGATAGAAAGGTAAGTCAAATGTCACTATTCTGTGCTAAAGACACAAACATATAGAGTTATAGATGACCATAAGCAAGCTAACTCATATAATAGCAACAGGACATAGGATTCAAGAGGGTCCAGAGATGGGAACAGTGACATAAGTTAATTCCCGCTGTGTTCTGAGAGTTCTCTATGTTGAGTTCTATAGGAGTATCTACAGCAAGGGGAGACACGAGTCATAGGGAATTCTTGGCCAAATGGGAAGGGCAGGGCTATGCTAAAAATGTCCAGTCTGATGGAGAAAACAGATCCAAATATTCAGCTAACTGATTTTCCTCTGACTGATATGAGATTTGGTCTCCACTAAAGTAAAAATAAAAAGAAATGTTAAGAAAATTCATGCTGCCAAACGAGAATCTCAAAGGAGACTCTGGGAATTTGTGTCATTTCCAGGAAATACGGTAGTCCTGTTATTAAAAGCTTAGAAGAGACGTGGTTCAGTCCATTGCCTGGAGGTTTGAAGGCTATCTGTCCCATTTTTATTATCTGATAATAAATATCATAGTGAAAGTCACCTTTCACACTTAAATATTGCTAGGATTTTATGGGATTGAAATGAATGGACTGCCATGGTATAGAAAAGCCATATGGGTGAGGTGGTTTTATAACACATGCTTCATAAAGCTATATAAAGCAAGCACCTGTACACCATCCTCTAAAATGAGAGTATTCAAGCATGGTATCTAGGCATGAAGGAGCCTCTGCTTGTTAATTAAATCTGTTGGTAGTGTTAATTTTCAAGAAATAGGAAGAGGAGGCTTGAGACGATTAGAATGGGATTTGTTCCTGGGAGTGGTCGTCAGCCTGGAACTGTTACTTATATCAGCAGGACACATGAGTTCTTCATGTGGATTCTTCTGCTGAGCTGCAGTTGGGCATCGTGGGAAGAAAATAGACCAGTGTTGAGACTCACAAGCCAGTAGTGGGCTTCAGGGTTAGTATAGCTCTTCAGGCTTTCCCATGGCAGTGGGCTGTGGGAGCTGTTTAGACCAATTATATTATTATTATTTTTCACCAAGGAGAGGGGTTTGTTAGGAGACTACTTACTTTACAAGCCAGATGGGAGTCAATTTTGCACTTACTAGTAACTTTGGTTTAATATTGTCATCCTAGTTTTTCTTGGCCTGCCCAAGGGAGACTGGAGACAACCAGTGCTGGCCATAGCTCTTTTATTGTATTTTTATTGAGGTGAAATTCACATAACATAAAATTAAGCATTTTAAAATGAAGACTTCAGTGACATTGAATACCTTCACCATACTATTCAACCACCACCTCTATCTTGTCCAACACATTTCATCACCGTCCCCCAAACCCTGTAACTATTAAATGGTCACTTCCTGTTCCTCCCTAGCCAGTCCTTGGAAACCACCAACTTGCCTATCTGTAGGGACTGGCCTTTTTTGAATATTTCATACCAATGATGTCATACGATATGTGACCTTTTTTGACCAGCTTCTTTCACTAGCATAATGTCTTTGAGGTTCATCCATATTGTGACAGGTTATCAGTACTTCATTCCACTCGAGGGACGTGAGTTTGAGTGAGCTCCAGGAGTTGGTGGTGATAGACAGGGAGGCCTGGCATGCTGCAATTCATGGGGCTGCAAAGAGTCGGACACAACTGAGCAACTGAACTGAATGGTCCATGCATATGTACCAGAATTTGCTTATCCATTCATCTGTTGATGAATGTTTAGACTGTTTCCACATGTTTTAGCTACATTCTGTGCATAGTGCTGCTGTGAGCAGGAATGTACATGTATTTGAATATCTGGTTTGAATTGTTTGGATATATACCTGGGAGTGGAATGTAGGTATATTATTTGTACAAGTGTTTCCTTGTCTCAGTGCTGAGGTTAGTCACAGGGTAAGACAGCACAGCTCTGATGAAGCTGAGGGTGCTGACTTTATGGGACTCCTAAATGGAAGGGCTTCACTTAAGAGAATATTCCCATTTATCTCTGGTCCCTGTTCTCCGGACAGACTTCTGGGTGCAGGAAAGCCCTTGGACCGATCCTTTTGAAGTACACTGTCAAGGGCATTTTCTGGTCCTGTGCTGTGGAATTAGAGCTCTTTGAAAACCATAGCTAGAAAAGCTGGGGCAAAGTGAAGAAAGCGAGCCGCAATGTAATTTCCTCTTTAATACAAACTGTCATTTAATCTAATGTTATAGAAAATGATTAGATCTTAAAAACCTATAAATTACACTTGACAACTCTCTGGTCTGCCTCTGCTCTCGCTTGGCAATTAGACACCACAACAGTAGGCTGTGGCTGAGAGGAGCACTCTTGGTACAGTTTGTTTATTGGGTCTTAATGAGAAGCGATTAATCTAAATCACCATAGGGGTGGATCCTTTGCAAGCTTTGGAATCTGAGGTGGCAGTTGGACCTTTTGACAAATGTGCAGCTTCATCCTTAACAACAACTTAAAGTTTGTCAGGGTGTGTGTGGTGCTTTCTTCCTTGGAGCTATGGGGACAGAAAACACACACAAGCTCACACACGTGCACACGCATACACAGAGTAGCAGTCACTGGGGCAAAATATAGAATGACCACCTTTGGACATCTTCATCTCTCTGCTTCAGTTTTTCCTCCTTGCCTTTACCCCCTCTCCCCGACTGCGGCAGCTGGGTCTGCTCACTATGCTGTTCCCTGGAAGACCTTCTTCTCTGTTTATTCCTGTTATTGTGGCTCTGTCTCCCCTGCCTGTCTGGGGACTGCCCAGCACAGGATGATGGATCATTACAGAGAATACCTGCCTGGCAAAATTGCTGCCTCTTGGTCCCCTCCCTTCCCGTTTCATGTTGGGAAAGAGAGGAAGCCCCACCAAACAACCCAACTCCCTGAAAACCCAAAAGAGAAAGAAAAATAGTTCTGCCAAGGGCTCTTCTGTTTGGGAAGAAGGGGGTCAAATTTGCAACTGAAGGGGTGGAAACCAAAGCAAGGCGGGTC
>SJYC01063895.1:0-24611 GCA_006408675.1 Madoqua kirkii | reverse complement strand
AGGCGAATGGTGGACAAAGACCTAGGGAGTCTCTCCAGCTCTGATTCCTTTCTGCTCCTGTGTTTGCACTCACTGTTCCCTTGCTGTGTCCTTTCGCTTTCCAGAACAGCAAGGACAGAGCTCTCAACTTGGGAAAGCAAGTTCTGGGTTTGAGCCCCATTTTTACACTCGGTGACCAGATGTGACTTTGGGCAAGTTGCTCATCACAGGCCCCTAGTTTCCTTGCCCCTAGAAAGGGATGTGGCTGGCTGCCTGGAAAAATCCTAATCCCTGGACTGTTTATATGTTAGGTTACATGATAAGGGGGGATTCAAATTGTAGGTGGAATTGAGGTTGTTCATCTGCTGGCCATAAACATTTTTACTTTCACTGTGGTTTAGTTTCCCCTTCCTGTCTGGAAACTGCCTGGCTTAGGATGGTGATGGTTACAGAGAGAAACTGCCTGGCTCAGTTGCCAGGGGAATGCTCCGGAATGGTCCTTAAAAGTGGTGTGGACAAAGACTGTCCCTGCCATATCAGTAAGTACATGCAGTTGTGACCATCACGCTGCTGCTGCCAACCCTGGCTGTGCACCCTGAAAAGACTCAGGCAGGAGGAAAAACAGGATACTGGCCCTGGAAAGGTAGGGTTCATCTCAAAGGAATGATTTCAATGAGCTCAGACTATTGCATCTTCTCATATAGCGAAGAGTGCTAAATTCATTAAGGTGAGATACTTGAGTTTTCTTTAATTAACAGTAGTCTTTTGATGTTTTAACTACCTGGTTTTGCTGCATAAACTCCTTTGTATCCTGGCTCCTGGCTTGCCTCTTCACAGCCATCCCTCAGAGCTATCTGAGAGAATGCCTCCCAGGCTTAAGTCCTCAGCAATTTCACTGAATACAACAGAATTCTCAGCTGTTAGGTTGTGCTTTTTTTAGTTGTTAGTTTGTAAGAGGGAAGAAGAGCAGAGTGTTGTGATGTGAGAATGACTGGGTGGGCCATTGCTGGCTTTGCAGGTGGAAGGGGGCTTTGAGACCAGGGTTGGGAGTAGCCTGTAAAAGCTGGACCAAACAAGGGAGCAGAGTCTCACCCTAAGCCTCCAGGAGAGAAGGCAGCCCTGCTCACACCTTGACCTTGGCGCAGTGAGACCCACTTTGGGCATCTGACATCCAGGACTGTTAGGTAATAAAATTACGTCATTTTAAGCCATTAAGCTTGTGGTGATTTGTTTCCAGCCACAAGAAGCTAATACAGTGGGTAACAATACCAGCCCTGCCTTCCTCAGAGAGCAGACTGAGGAGAAAAGAGCTGTGGAAGGATTTGGCAAAATATAAAACGTGATGCGACTCAAAGGCCTTGATACTGACTCCACTTAAAGGTGAAGGAAGGCAGAGCAGATGTCTTGAGCTGGAGGTGGAAATCTCAGATCAAGGGCCTCCAGCTCCTTGCAGAGCCTTGTTCCTTTTCATTTTCACTCTTTCTGGAAGCTCAGTGTCTCTGGTCTGAGAGACTGGACTCAGCGCCTCCATTGCCTTTCTTAGGATGGTTCCTGCGCTGCTGAGGGACAGTGAGGCACCACTAGTTGGGACAGACTGGCGTTTAGATGGTCCATTGGCCCCAAGGGCTGCTCTTCAGAAAGTCACCTTGCTCTCTGTTGATCACATCCAACACTTAGATGTTTGGAAGCCCGTCCTGTCTCTCAGAAGCATAAATGGTGATGGAGGTGAGGAGTTGAGTTCTAACTCGTGTTCACGTGCTTCTCATTCTTGTTGGGTAAAGTAATTAGCCTCCAATTAAAATAAATAAATTAATTTTTAAAAAAGGAGTTGCTCTTGGAATGAGTGATTTGTTCCTGATGCTAATGACGGTCTCCATAGCATAGTCTCTTCCAACTAGATCAGGACATAGGACATTTCCAAGCGTATTTATTCCCCAAATTGTTTTCCTTGGCATAAGCTAATACTTGTCTTGCCTCTTTTAACAAAAATAATTATTCCCAAATTGCTAATCTCAGTAGGATTAAGTCCCTGAAATTTGCCTAGGTTTTGAAGGCTCCTCATATGAAGAATTCAAGATCTGTTGGGAAAAACAGTTCAGCAGGTTTCCATTATTTTTTTATAGTGTTCCCAGAATGAAATACTAAAAGCTAGCATGCTAGATAAATGCTGTATCAATGACAATCTGCAATTTTAAAATTAGTCATAATGAGTACTATGCAATTAATTTCCATTTACCATCCCCTGTTCATTAGAATGTTTTCAGAATCTTTGTCACTCATGGCTTCAACAAGATGGCTTATACGTTAGGTTTGTTTTGTGGTAGATGGTAGATAATATGCAGGCCAGTGAGCATTTTTTCTTTATCTCTTCATGTAGTCTTTGCCTTTTTGATTTCAGGATTTTGAATAGTGATTCTTAACTCTGGGGCTCCACTGTGGTCCCAGATGTGCACAGTAGCAAGTTGGAGGCTTGAAACAATAACTAATGTGGATGATCTTAATTCAGCTAGCTGGATATTTCTTAAGATCTTTCCCAGTACACTTGGTTATGATTGATGACTATGTAAACATTGTACCAAATCCTCTGCCTTCTAACCTGTATCTCTCAGCACCCTCCCTCTGATCTCAGGTATGCATGTCTGGTTTTGCATCTCTGTTTAGCGTTCCTAAGATGAAGAAAGACCAAACAAGCAAACCAAAGACCCTCAAGTCAAACCATAACAAAACATTAAAACAGTCTGACAAAAAGAATGAAATGACTTCCAACCCAATCTTACAGATTTCAGGTTTGGTTTTTTTTTAATTGTGAAAGTTCTTTTTCCTTCTCTTCCAGAGATAGGATTGCTTTCTTAAAAATATTGGAATTAAACATCTTGCAGAAAAATAACATGGCCATCCATTTATTAACTAACATGGCCATCAATTTATTAACTGATCTGCATTAGACTTTGACAAGAGGAACCAGAGTGACAGATACTGCCCCGAGAAATCATTGCTGCAGGTGGGGCTGGGGCGAGGTGGGCTGCCAGTGGACCGTGTTCTCCGTAAAGATTTTCTGACTGCTCTTAATGAGATGAAGCTGGCTTCTCTGGCCAGGGCAC
Source organism: Madoqua kirkii (assembly GCA_006408675.1). Taxonomy (NCBI): domain Eukaryota; kingdom Metazoa; phylum Chordata; class Mammalia; order Artiodactyla; family Bovidae; genus Madoqua; species Madoqua kirkii. The sequence goes on along the minus strand of SJYC01063895.1, from coordinate 21,531 downwards.
TGGTGGACCACAAATCCAATGTAGTAAACGTTTGGTCAAGCAAACTTTGAAACCCTTGAGAGACCTTCACTCACCACACATCAGATATTTGTTGAATATGTGCTTCCTTGAATCCCAGAAGGACCAGGGCATGTGATATCAGTGACATTTTCTTTTGGGAACTTAACATCCAGATGACACAGCGAGATGAATACAAGTGAAACAAAATTTAACCAAGTCAAAATATATGAATCTATTTATAACTTTTCACATATTTTAAACATGAAGCCATAGTTCACTGTGACAATGAATTTGCCAGTGGACTTGGTGGAAGGTAGAGATCATTCTGCTGAAGCATTGGAGAAACTTCATGGAAGGGAGAGAGTTAAAATGGGCCTGGAAGGAAAGTATGGATGAGGGAAGATGCTGGGCTTTCTAGGCCAGGGAAGAACATTAGCAAAGACAGGAATGTTAGAGGAGTGGGCATAGTGATTGGGGGAAAAAAAAAAAAACTTTTAGAGAATTCTTGGGTAGGGTTTATGGCTATGTTGTAGAGATCAAGCTTGAGAACAGCACAGGAACCCACTTATACGATGTCTGAGGTGCCAGACTTGATGTTCATGACCTGTTGAGGGGGCTGGAATTTCTTATGGTGAGGAAATGCCATGGTCAGGATCAGAGCTGTGCTGGGGGGCCATCATGCAGTGCAGAGCGGGTGGAAAGTTTAGAGGATGGGTGGGGGCGGACGCCAGGGATTCCTGCTCCAGAGACGGGGTCCACTCTCTGAGCGGCAAGGTGCTCTTGTTGCTTCTACAGTGCGGTGCCCTCTCTACCTGACCGTCACCCAGGCCTGTTCTGCTCTCATAACAGAGGTCATGCTGTGCACACATATTTGTCCAGGTTCTCAGTTTTTCAAAGGGCAGACAATGGGTAGCATAACTCTGTTGGGATTCTTGAAAGGGCTAGTGGGAAAGAGTGAATGTGTGAGTGTGTGTATGTGTGTGTGTGTATGAATATCTGTGTATGGGAGGGGAGCATAGAAAGAAACATTTGTCATTATAAAGGTAATTGTAGAATATTAGAAGTGTAAAGAAAAAAATCACTCATGATCATGCTACACAGGAATAGCTACTGTTAAACATGCAGTGAGTTTTTCCTTCCAGTTCTTCTGTGCATATATATGGGCATGAGATAGAAGCCATTTTTAACAAATTTGAGATTATGCCTCATATGTTTTCAGCCTGCTTTTTTCTGTACTGCTTCCACATATGATTATTTTTCACATTTCATAAAACTATTTGAATTCATGCTTAATAGCTGCATAATATTCCATTGAGTAGATTTAGCCTACTTGAATTATTCTATCAGATATTTGAGTTGTTTCCAGTGCTTTATTGTTATAAATAACACTGAGATGAACACACAGGTGCATTAGCCTTTTATTGAGTCCCTGATGGTTTCCTTGGACAGAGTCCTAGAAGAGAAATTATAGGGTCAAAATTATGAATATTTATGAGTCCTGCTCCCTGTTGCCGCATTGCTTTTCAGAACAGTCATGCCAGTTTACACTTGCATCAACACTGCCTGCCTGCTTCACTCTCTGCCTTTGCCATGGCACCAGCATCCCCCTCCCCCCCCATTGCTAGATTCAGTGGTCAGTCCTCCAGATTTCATTCTACTGAACTGTCAGCTACATTTGACACAGTTGAACAGCTGTCTTTTCAGATATACTTTCTTCCCTTGGTTTCAAGGTTTTGAGAAACACAACACTCTCTGGGTTCTCCTCTTTCACACACTCCATTTCTGGCCCCTCCTTATCTCTTTGACTCTTCTGCAGCATGCTAGAACCCAGTTCTCAGGCTCTTTTGTATCTTTATCATGTCTCCCTGATGTCCAGATTCATATTTTTAAATGCTGTTCAAACACTGATGTCTTCTAAATTCTCATCTGCAGGCCAGCTCCAGCTCCTGAAAATAGCCTTGTATATCTACCGTCTACTCCTCAGCCCCTCTGGATGGCTATTAAGCACTGAAACCTATTAAGCATCTGAAAGCCTTTTAAAAATCATACTCCTTATTTCTGTAGCCTGCAATCTACTCCTCCCATGAGCTTTGCTGTCTCAAGGCCAGTTCTGTTTTCCCACTTGTTCAGACCAAAAATCTGCCTGATCATGTGAGTTATTTCGGACTTTTGATCATGATAAGCAACACAGAGATGAACATACGGGTATAAAGCTTTCTAATGTACTCTGCAGTTTCTCTTACTCCCTACAGCTCATCTGTTGACTTTTCCTTTATACCCACAGATGGACCACATCTCAGTAACTGAGCTGGCCCTGTGTCGACAGTCTCTCCCACTTGGATTCAGTGGCCTCCTACTGGTCTCTCTGATTCTTTCCTTGCTGTTCCCTGCCTCTCAGAATGCTCTATTCAGCCGTGGTGAAAGGATCAAAATACAAGCCGTAGGCTCAGCGCCTAGCTGGAAGCCCACCAATGCTTTCCACATCACTGGGATAAAACCAGGGTGCTCGTATCACTTACTGCCCCCCACATTCAGCCTTCTGCCGCCTTTGTTCTGTTCTAGCTCTCTGGACTCCTATATCCTATGTCACCTTCTCAGTGAAGCTTTTCCTGAACCTGCTCTTCACATTTCAGACGCCCCCACCCCCCGCCCCTGCCCACCGACTTCAGCACTTGCCTTCTCCTTTCCTGATTTATTTTACTCTAAAGTACTCATTCTCATCTGATAAGCTATATATTTTACTTATTTATTTACTTATTTTCTGTTCTTCCCTCATTTAGATACAAGCTTTCTGAGGGCAGGGTTTTCATTTGGTTTCATTACTGCTCTTACCTTGGACCTTATAGTAGAGCCTGGCATAAAGTAAAGACTCTGTAAATAATGATTGAATGAATAGTGTTTATGTCCGATTAGTTTTCAAGTTTTCTCAACCCATTGTTTCATCTCATTTCGTATCTAATTTTGTGTTTTAAATTGTGGTAAAATATACATACCACATAGTTTAACATAACTATTTTAAATATGCAGTTCAGAATTGTTAAGCACATTTACATTGTTGTGCAGTCCGTCTCCAGAACGCTTTCTATCTGTAAAACTATGCCCATTAAACAATTCCTAATTTTCTGTTTCCCCCCAGCTCCTGACTGTAATGTTTTTACTTTCTCTCTTTACGAATTTGACTAATATAATTACTCTAATGGAAATCATATAGTATTTGTCTTTTTATGACTGATTTATTTCATTTCACATAATGTCTTTACGTGTAATCCACATTGTAGTATGTGTTAGAATCCCCTTCTTATTTAAGACTGAATAACATTCCAATATAGGTATATACCATATTTTATTTATTCTTCCATCAGTAGACACGGGTTGCTTCCACATTTTGGCTGTGGTTAATAACAATAATATGAACATGGGTATACAAATATCTCTCCAAGATCTTGCCTTCAGTTCTTTAGGCTATATATCCAGAAGGGAAAAGGCTGGATCATACATAATTCCATTTTTTATTATTTGAAGAAAACTACCGTTTTCTAGAGCAGTTACAACATTTTAAATTCCCATCAACAATGTACAAGGGTTCCAATTTCCTTAAATCCTCATCAAAGATATATTTTGTATTTTTTGGGGGGAAAATATTTACTGAAGTCCTTTGCTCATTTTTTAGTTGAGTTATTTCTTATTATTGTTGATTTTGTTATTTTTATATATTTTTTCCTGATTGACCTCAATGATTGTGGCTTTACTGGTGATGCTTGAGTTAAGTTCTGAAGGATAAGTAGAAATATACTTAATATAATGGATAGGATTGAAAAGGTGAGAAGTCTAATCTTGGCAAAGAGAATGGCATGTGTAAATGGTAATGAGTGAAAGGGACATGCACATAAGCATAAATATGCATTGATGTTCTATGTGAAGAATATATATGTAGTTTACATATTTTCCCCTAAATAGAATATATATATGTGTGCATATGTGTGTATGTATATGACACACACATACACACATATATATACATACACATATATATACATACACACACTTATAAATGCACAAATATGGTAGCAAGTCTTCTCAATAGCAGCACTATTGACATTTTGGCCTAGATAATTATTGGTTGTCCGGCATTGTCCTGTGTATTGTAATTATTTAGCAGCATACCTGGCCTCTACCCGCTAAAGGCCAGTTACTCTCTTCCCTACCCTGCAGTTGTAACAATTAAAATGTCTCCAGGGATGGGGAATGGATGAAATAAGTGAAGGGGATCAGAGGTACAAAGTTCCAGCCATAAAATAATAAGTTATGGAGGAAGTGAAGTATCCATAAGGAACATTGTCAGTAATATTCTAATAACTTTGTATGGTAACAGGCTGATATCTGGTCTTACTGAAATAATTTCAGAATGTGTAAAAATATAAATCACCATGTTCTACACTTGAAACTCATATAATATTGTATGTTAATTTTGATTCAATAGAAAAAAGTGTTTCCATGCGTTGCTGAATATCCCCTGGGGGCAACCCCTTTTCCTGCCAGCTATGCTGCTGCTGCTGCTAAGTCGCTTTAGTCGTGTCCGATTCTGTGCGACCCCATGGACGGCAGCCCGCCAGGCTTCCCTGTCCCCGGGATTCTCCAGGCAAGAACACTAGAGTGGGTTTCCTGCCAGCTATAACCTCTGCTACAAGAGGAAATTGTTAGAGAGGTAAATAGATAGATGGTGGTGGGGTGAGTACTGGTAGTATATTGTTATATTGTGATTAACAGCCTTATCTGTAACAGGCTCTATTTGTGTGTAAACCAATATTCAACAACATATTGATTATGTCAGTAGGTTTAGGGGTCAGCCTAAAGAATGTCTCTTCTACTCTTTGTGAGCTTATATTGATATTATTGTTATTTCTTACTGAGGTCCTAAGAGTCTCCCATTAGGACTCAATTATACAGTAAATTATAGCATTTCTCCTTTTCTTTTCGGAGGAAGTCTGCTTACTCCTATTCAGAGACTGTTTTCAAGCATTGAACTACAATTTGTTTCCTTTGCATTTCTGGAAACTCTGGCAGAGTGAGAGGCTGAGAAACCTATAGCTTTCATCCCATTTTGTAGACCATACACAGGAGAAGCAGAGTATGGCAACTGAATAAAGTAACATATTCAATAATTTTATAATTTGGGTGCTTTAAGACTTACCCAGCAGCAGGAAGGTAGACATTTTAGAAAGATTTCTGGGGAGAATTTTATCATTTCCAGTACTGATTTTGATTGATTTAGACACAAACAAGCTTTATAGGCTTTTGAAAACCTAAGTTAGTGAAGCAAAATCTCTGCCTGATTCATGACTTCCACCTGTGTCCCCTGTAATTGTAACCCAGTATTAAAATTAGGGCCACCATTATTCAACTTTACCAGGAATTTCCTATTAAAAGATAAAAGGACCATATGTATATTGATAAACTCTAAAACTTGTTCATCTCTAATCTGAGGTACAACCCATGTACAGGGAAAAATCCAACTCAAAGAGATAGGTTGTATGAGGTTCTTACTCCTAAGGAATCTTCAGTTATGTTCTTACTCCTAAGGTATGTTTAGTTTCTTCATGGGCCAGAGCCGCCTCCCACTGGAGAGATGAGAGTGGTCATTCAAAGTGCAACTGTATTTAGTGAGTTGACAATTACTTACTGATTGATGTTCAGTTTGGTGGTGTTTTATATTTGCTAATAGAGTGTGCTTTTCTTAAAATGTTGCCAGGAATGTAAAATGCATGTAAAATAAGTGTAAACTGTAGTTTTGTTTTCCCCTATCCTTTCACATTTTTTAAAATTTGTGATAATGCACAATATGAGATTTATCAAACTCTTCCGATTGTATAGTGCAGTACTGTTAACTCCAGGTACTATGCTGTTCAGCAGATCTCTAGAACTTGGTTCTCTTACAGGCCTAAAACTTTATACTCATTGAACAGCATTTCCCCTATACCTATACCCCCACCACCCATCCCTTAGGTTTTTATCAACAAAATTCTGGAATGAGGGGAGTCGTGACAGAGGCAAATAATATCTAAATCTCTAACCGGTGTGGCATTACTTCTGCCTTTACTTATGGTCTTATTCTGGGTAATTTATAGATAAACATTCATGTTTATTTAGCAGTTGTAGCCCTATGCTAAGCTCTTTAATCATTATTTCATTTAATCCTTTCAATAGCATGGTGAGTTAAACATGATTATTATCAGTATTTTTCTTAGATGAGGTAACTGATTAGAAAAACTGGGTAAAATCCTCACGTTTACACATAAAGTAGCAGACTGGAGATGTGAACCCAGGACAGCTGCCCCACAGCCAATAGCATTGGTAACTCTATTCATGTTTGAAAGACCCCCTTCTCTTCCAGCATATGTATATACCCAATGCATCTTGTATCAGGACAAGCTGGATAAAGAACCAAAGCCAAACTCAAGCAAAAGCCAAATAAAACAAAATAAAAAAATCTCCAGTGGGAACTCTTTCCTGCTCATTCTATCAAAATCCCATAAATACAGAATTCACAGAAGTCTGAACCTATATTGCCATAGGCTTTCTACATATATACCTACAATTATGGATTCAAAGGCAAGGGTTGTAAATTTCTTTGTAGAATGAAACTCTCATAACTATGCCAAGAATCACATGCCTAATCAAAAATTTAGTCTACAAACGATATTTAATGTGAGTATAAATGTTTTTGGTAACAATCTCATTTTAAACATTTTAAGGAAATGTGTGCACTCTCTATGTTGACAAAGTACTTACTGCTTCTTGTCTTGCTTTATCTGCTTTGCTCACTTAGTTTACCTGCTTTGTCCTTGTAGGCCTTTCTTTACCTTTGAAATCCCTGCTTCCCAGTAACAATTTGGGTGGACGTGGAGTGATTTTCATTATATATGTAGGTATAGAAGTTGTTATGTAGAGTCATACTGTCACACAAGTGTATTTTCCTCGATTCTTTGTCTGGTCACAACAAAGATTTGGAGTGATGATACAAAATATACACATTTTACTTTGAGGTTTAACTTCTACTGAGGCTTTGCTTTCTGATTCGATTTATGTTAATATTACAGTTCCCTCTTTTTCTTTTTTTTTCTTTTTCTTTTTCAAGCACTAACGTTCTATCATCCCTTTGGATTCCTATTCATTTAATTCTTCATGTCCTCTTGACCAAAGCTGAATGAGTCAGAGGAGGAAAGGGGCTTTCTTGAAACTGCTTTTTTTGTGTGTAGATTTCTTGTTGTTGTTCAGTTACAAAGTCATGTCCAACTCTTTTGTGACCCCATGGACTATAGCCCACCAGGTTTCTCTGTCCATGGGATTTCCCGGGCAAAAATACTGGAGTAGGTTGCCATTCCCTTCTCCAAGGTATCTTCCTGACCCAAGAATTGAACCCGTGTCTTTTTCGTTGCAGGCAGATTCTTTACCACTGAGCCAATTTCTTAAAGATGCTTAAAAAAAGAATAAAAAGCTGCTTCTTTGACTTCCCCTTGTCCCTTGGTAAAGATGACAAAGTGCTTTTCACAGTGTAGCAAAGCATTAGTATTAGTATGTGTGTATGTGACTCGAGGTGGTGACATTTAAGTCTGTTAGAGGGGATAATAGGCAAGTTACTTTCCTCCTCTGAGCCTGTTTCTTTACCTGTAAAACACAAATAATGATACATCACATATTTGTTTGAAGTTTTGATAAAATATCCTGCAAAGTACCCAGCACAGGTCAGAAATCTAAAACATATAGGTTTCTACATCCCTCCTTCCGTTCTTCTCAGACACTAGATTGAATATAGACAGTGCCAGTGATATCAAAGTATATAAAAGGATTTCAGAGAAAGATTGCAATAAAAATGTACTCTTGCCAAAAAGAGTCCCCTAAAACCGACTCACAATGTCAATACACCTTATACACAGTTGCTTTTCTGTACATGTGTGTGCATAAATGTGCTGCAGAGGTGTGTGTGTAAGCATATGTATGTACACATACATGTAACGTTTGTGTTGTGTGCAGGTTAATGTGCTTTGTATATGCAAGTGTGGAGTGTGTGCACAGGAAGAAACAGGGCTAGAAAAAGAGTACATTGCACTAGATATTTGATGGTAACCCTTAGTGTAACTCACAGTGGATAAAATAAAGTTCGTTTATGATGTTGGTCTTATCTTCTAATTAAAATCATAGGCATGAAACTTCTTTATACCTGCATAAAAGAAGCAGTTTAATTTCTCTGCACCAGGGGAGAAATGACTTCATTGCCTATTCTGTAGCCCATCAGTACTTGGTGAGAAGTGAGGGAGAGTAGTTATGAAAGCCTCACTCTTTCCCAGTATATTTGTCCTCGCAGTCTTCAAGGAGCGTGGATGCATCCTCTGAGGTTTTTTCAAGGTCAGCAGGGGTGCTTTTCCCAGTAGTCCTTCCCCTTCACAGTGCCAAGGGAGGAGACGGTTAGGTTATCCCATCTACAAATCTAAGAGCTTTTGTCCTAGATTTTTCACACATGAATTAAAAAAATAAAAGAAACTAGACTGCCTATACTGCATCTATTTCTCAAAAATTTGCCGATAACTAGTAATAACTTATTTCAATGAAGCTAAAGCAAATATTTGAGAAAAAGAAAGTAAGCTTGTCTTGGAATTTGTAAAGGAGCAAAAAAGGAAAATGACTATGAATCTTAGCAGTTAAAGGCATTGAATTTGTGTAAGCTTACTTTATAATACTGATATATACTATTGGTAAATTTTTAAAACTCTACTCTTCAAGAGTTTCATTTTAGAAGCATATGGAAATGCTTCCTTGACTTTTATTTGGTACTTTGGACCCCAGGGTACACGCTGTGTGTAGCTGTAACCCTAACAACTAGTGGCAATACAGCCCAAGACAGGACAAATTACAAGAGGAAATAAACTCATTTGCTCATTAAGTCACTTAACAAATATTAGGAACTCAAGGAGGTTGGGTTGAGCTAGATGATAAAGGTCAAAAGAGCTGTGCTAATGATGGAGCAAAACACAAACACAAGGGGCAGATTATGTCAACCCATTTTAAGAATCTTAGGATATAGGAAAATCAAAGATAAGTCATTAAATGGTTTTAGATTATTCTGGCCACAGTATACAAAGTGAATTGGAGGAATACTGGTTGAATCTGTGAGATGGACTAGGGGTATCTTACAGGAATCCAATACAGAAATGGTCACATTTTGGGCTAACAGAGCCATAATGGGCAGGGAGAGAATGGATCTGATTTTAGAATTAATTAGTAGGTAAAACATGCAGAGCTTAGACATTAATTAATTATAGGAGGTGAGTGATAAAGCAGAGTTAGGGATGAACCTCGGGCATTTAGCTTCACATGGGTGGCTGGTGGAAACACTCGCGGAACTAGGAAACACTAGGGGTGGGGACCGGGGCTTGGATGAGGTATCCTGGGACATGCTGAGTTTTAGGTCTTGTGGGATATTCAAACTGAAGAAAGTGCCACGACACTTAGTGTTCAAGTCTGAAACTGAGAGGAGACCTTAGATTAACTTTTAATTTATGAATTGTGGCCAGAAAAGTGGTAACGAAAAAATAAATAAAAATGAGAGTGGAAGAGGTTACTGAGGAACAATGTATCTAGTGAAAAGAGAAGGTCAAAACTGAGAGTTGAGGAATGGTTATACTATAAGGATAATCAGAGAAAGTTAAGTAATCAAAAGAGGTAGAAAGGAAAACCAAGATAATGTGGTGTTACAGAAGCCCCTGGAATAAAATGCTTCCAGAAGGATGGAATTGTCAGTGGCCACAAAGACTGCCAAGAGTTTAACTAAGAGAAAGATAGGTCTGAGTGTCTATTGGATTTAAATACTGAAAAGTCACTCACACATTTAGTGAGACCAATGCCACTGAGGTCCTATGAGAAGACTTTTGACTCCTGAGAGGTTGATAGTAACCATAGCTATCACTTGTCAAGAATATGCATTATGCCAAGCATTCAAAGCCAGTTCTGGTATCATCAGACTCAGCTATTACTGAGGAAACCAAGGTCTCTAGAAGTTAAGGAATGTTCCAAGGTGACAGTATGCAGAGAAATGTTGAGACCTGGACTTGCTGGCTCAGATGTCTATTCACTACACCGCTCTGTGCATTCAGCTCGGGAAGGACAGACTTTCTTGAGCATCAGTATTTCTCCAAAAGGGCCTTCAGGGATATGTGCTTTGGAAAACAACTAGGGCAAAGGGATCATGAAACCACCTCAATCAATTAAATCTCTAAAACTCTTCAGAAGGAACAAAACAGTGGGATCTTCTTCATGACTTAAAAGCAAGAGAGTGATAGAGAGTGATGTGGAGAATTGACAGAGGGAAGACGAAAAGAGAGAGGTGTGATGGTCCCAGGGTCAAGGGACAGAGGACCATCAGAATAAACTTCCAATATGTACAAGTATAAATATAAAAAATGAAACTATTTAGAAGATGGACATCAGAAAAATGAAGCCTCATTTGTATGCAGACCTAACCTTGCACAGTATTTTAGCTCAATTCACCAATAAAGGACTGAATCAGGAAAAAAAAAATACCAGTATTTCATCTAGAGACCCAGATGCCCTTTTCTGTGCTGTGATATATAAGTAGAAATGACTTTATATTTATGCTTTAATTTCTTGTATTTATTCTCTGCTAGTGACTCTGTCTATATTTTCTTCTCTTTCCTTTCTTTAGATCATGCTTCTTAGTGATCCTGAGATAGAGAGCAGCATATTGATAGCTCAGATGAAGGGGCAACCTATCAGAAGTACCGGCTCACCTTCTACATCCAGAGTCTGCTCTTTCACCCCAAGCAAGAGGACTGGGTACTGGCCTACAGTTTGGATCAAAAGGTGAACAAATTCTGTTTCCATTCACATCCTGTCACCCAGGTACCACCCCGTGAAAAGCACTTGCCTATTTATTCAGTCGATATATATGAGGGTATTCAATGACATTGCATTGTTCCAACTACATTGACTGTGTCTGCAGCATCTAACTTTCCTTTTTAGTCTTTAATATCAAAATATGCAGGTGGGTATATTTCATTAATGGCAATGCCATTTGTCATTTCACAGGTTTAAGATGGGTTTTTGTATGATTTTACTCATTGAACCTTTAAAACAAACCCTGTGCTATAAATGGGAAATGTGTATTCAGAATAATTTTATGGAGACTGAAGTAAGCAAAGGTGCAAAAAAGCCAAGGTACCTGTTCAAAACCACTCACCTGGTAGCTGGAGGAGCCAGAACTTGGAAGCTTATCATCAGACTTCAAGTCTAGGCATATCCTATCACAGCATGCTGCCTTGAAATGGAATATACCATTGTTCTTAGTTTAGCAAAGGGAGGAAAGCCTCAAACATGTCCATTTCATTGTTTTCTAAAAGTACATTGAAGATAGAGTACCCCGATGAGTCTTCCCCTTTGAGCTTCAGATCCATACATATATCCAGCTGTGTACTTGACTTTGTCTACTATATGTCTCGGAAGCATTTCAATTTAACGTATTCCAAAGACGAACTCTTAATCTTCCCACATCTAAGCTAGTTCTCTTCCAGTATTCCCTAATTATATTCATAATTGCAGAAGTCAGAAACCTAGGAGGTACCCCTGATAGCTCTTACAGTATATGTTCATCCTATAACTTGAACTATATATTTCCCAAATATATAGATCTTTAGATTTCATGCCTTTGCTTTAATTCTTTCTGCATCTTCTCTTTGCTCACAGATTAGTCCAAAGTCCTCAGTAGGCTGCAAAAATAGCACCCGCTTGGTCTGGTCCCTCCTTCTCTCTTCTAACTCACTCTTAGTACTTCAGTGACGATCTTCAGTCCCTCCCCACAGCTGTCTGCCTTGCTCCCTTGCCTGGGCCTGGGATCTTCCATACAGTAAACCTCTTCACTGTCAGATCTTGGACATCACTTTCACAGGACATCATCCCTAAGCTCCCTGACAAAGTGAAATCCCCCTTGATGTTCTTTCTTACAAGGCTATGCACACTTCCCTGCAGAGTACCTGTCATGGTTGAGATTTTCCTGTTGACTGACGTGCACTTGGCATCATTGGCATTTCTCCCTAGATTGTGAGTTCCGGGACAGCAGAGTTGTGCCTACTTTCACTCACTGTTGTAGCACCAGTCTCTAGGACAGTGCCTGCCATTTAATAATGATCAGGAAATATTTGTTATATTTGAAAGTTTGGACTTCCATGGGGGCTCAGACAGTAAAGAATCAGCCTGAAATGCAGGAGACCTGGGTTCGATCCCTGGGTTGGGAAGAGCCTTGGAGGAGGGCATGGCAACCCACTCCAGTATTCTTGCTTGGAGAATCACCCATGGACAGAGGAGCCTGGAGAGCTACAGTCCATGGGATCGCAAAGAATCAGACACAACTGAGCTACTAAGCACAGCACAAATATTTGTTAAGCATATAAATTAGTGGATGGATGCTATGCTATGGTAATGAGCCCTTTATAGTTGATCAATTTATATCTATGAGAAGAGAATTTAGATTGTCCTTTGTATTTTCTGCTTTTTCCAGAACCTTAGTACAGTGTGTGATGACAAACTATTATGTCACAATATTGTGGAATCAATCAGTGAAAGGAGATGGATGCTTATGAGTACTGTCTTATATAGAGTTGTCTACAGAATAATGTTGTTGAAATAGCTTCTTGTCTCCATTCTCTCAAGTCCTGAAACAGTTGCTCCTCACTATGTTTGAATCTGTAGTTTGTAAACATGAGTGTGTGTGTATATGAGATATCAGCACTCTTAATAATTCAACATAACCTTTATATCTCTCATTAATAGAGCCTCAAGGTGGGCATCAGGTGCTAAATGCAATCCCCTAAGGACACCCACATGACATTTGCAGAGCAAAAACCATTGCAAATACATTTCTTTCATGCCATCAGGTGGATACTGTATGAAAGACTTAGCCAAATGTCAGATAGTCTCTGTTTAAATGCTTAGTATAGCCAGCAATTTTGAATATATGTTGAAAAAAATAAATCATTTAGATGTTATTAAATGGCTATATGATAATTTATTTAGATGAAACTCAGAACTCTTAAACCATGTTTTCATTTATGCAGAGACAAGCTAGGTTAGACAAGCTAGGCAGCAGATATCTCATGCCAAGAGGCTGATAAACCAAATGCGATATAGAAGTATTCCTTCAGCTCCAGAGCACTGAGAACATCTACAAGACTGCCCGTGAAGCGCCCTCACAGATATAACGCATTCAAGATAGTTTCTGACTCGGTGGTTGCTTTTTCACCTGCTGAAAATGTTTGCAAATGTGGCAGTGGGCACTGATGGATTTTCCTAACCACACTGAACATTTCTGGATGCATTCTTCCTTAAGGTCTCTTTCTTGTTGACATCTTTGGTGCGAAGTGGCCGCATGTTCTTTAGCCCCATAAAGTTTCTAACTGGTGCCCTGCCATTCTTTTAAATAAATGGTGTGAGAAGGCTGATGATGCCCCCGGCAACATTTGTAGAGATGCCAATAAAACATCATCCAGGCATTCAGGTTACAGCAGAGTTTTGCTTTATTTGGGGGTAATTGATTGGTTTAGAGTCAAGGAGAGGGATGCTTTGGAGCAGCAAATGAAGATGCAAGGGCAGCCGAGAGTGATATACAAATGTCTCATTTCGGACTTCAGCCTTCTCTGTCATGCATGCATTGAGGCGCAGGCTTCTTCCAAAGAAAATGAAAAGTGCTTGTATTAAGGTAACTGCAGCATCAAAGGCAGATGTTTGTGGTGAGGAGAGAATCGATGTCTCCATTATTGTGCCTTGATGAAATGCACTAGCAATTTCGTTAGAATCTGTAAGGCTATCTCTTTACGTTGTATGTATTACAAAAGACCTAATTGAATGATATTTTAAAAGGACAATATCCAATTGCTCTACCTTCCAAATTGCTACCCCAAAGCTGCAGGAAACTTGCCAGGAGCTCTCACTCAATAAAGGCACTGCTGGAGCATTGAGGAAATACCTCTGGAGAGAACAAAATTGTGTCGAGAAATTTAGAGTGCACATAATCTTGTGTTCATTGAGATATTGGCTGGCAGCTTGTGAATCCCCTGGGAAACCTGGCTACCTTGTGCTGGTCAGGGCCAGGTTGGTGGTGAAAGAGATCCAAGCCTTCCAACTTCCAAAGCTATGAAAGGGTGGGGAGGTAGGGCAAATGCACCTTGCACTTGACCCTGTGAGAGGCTCATGCCTCTCCAATTCTGATGCGTTCCAGTCTCACAGAGTCCTTCTGTGTCTGTCTCAGTGTGTGTGGGCCTTTGATCAAGTCCTTCTGTTCTCGCTATACTGTGGGTTCTATTACCTCCTATGCCAGCTCCCCTCTGCCTTACAGATTCTCCTGCCATCTTGCATTTTCACATTAACTGACTCAGTAAAGATGAGATTCTTTCTTGTGTGCAAGAATCTTGGACATGTTTTTATAAGAATCTTGGTGGTTTAAAAAAAGCACAGCAGACATAATGTTATGGTTGACCAAATTGGAAATAATAAAAGAAATGCTACTCCTCTCCTCTCAGAACCAAAGCTCTAGAACATCTTAGGGGAGCTGTGTATTTACCAGTTATTTAGAAGGCAGGATTCTCTCTTGCCTCCATCAGACTGCTTCCTTGCTAATGACTGAAACAACTCACTTTGTGATATTTTGAATTAGCTGGAGGGCTCAATGATCTTACTGAAACCGAGAAGTTTTAAAAAGATTTTGAAATAGGTTTTGAGGACATTGCTAAGCTGCTGCTGCTAAGTCGCTTCAGTTGTGTCCGACTCTGTGCGACCCCATAGATGGCAGCCCACCAGGCTCCCCCATCCCTGAGATTCTCCAGGCAAGAACTGGAGTGGGTTGCCATTTCCTTCTCCAATGCATGCAAGTGAAAAGTGAAAGTGAAGTTGCTCAGTCGTGTCCGACTCTTAGGGACCCCATGGACTGCAGCCTACCAGGCTCCTCCATCCATGGGATTTTCCAGGTAAGAGTACTGGAGTGTTCTCTGTTGAGGACATTGCAGTCCTTTTAAAAGTTAGGTGTTATTCTCATAGTTACAGAAAGCTGATGTCTAAAAACAATCCCTTGTTTTGACAAGGAACTCAGTATAGTTTTTTGAATGGGTACATGCTCATATATTCATAGATGCATACAACCTGGATACAGATGCAGACATGCAGAGTTGTTAAGAGTTGTTTTCCTGCATGAGAGGTGGAATTGCAGGTTCTCTGTTATCATTTGTCTTCTTGGCAAAATGAAACTTTAACACACCTAGCTGGCTTTGGCCATCAGAAATGAGAATCTCAATGGGATTTCAGACATAATTGTTTTTCAGATGCTTCTGGGCTAGACTAGTCTAAAATTGCCTGAAATTTCAATGTAGAAACCACTTTCTGAAACACTGGCACGCATAATGAAGGGTTGCTATATGGTAGTTGGGAAGGAGGTGGGTGTGCAGCTATGGGTGTTTTGTTTTTATTGCTGGCCACGCATCAAGTTCAATAGCAGCTGACAGCGTGACAAGCTGGTTAAGAAACTGATGCCATCTTGGCAATTATTGTTCAGTTGCTACATCATGTCTGACTCTTTTGTGACCCCATGAGCTGTAGTTCACCAGGCTCCTCTGGGCGTGGTCACTGGCAAAACAGGGTCTGCAGTGGAGGGGATGGGTTGCCATGTGTGAGCAGACACTAGTGAGTTAGGGTGTATCTGGTGTGTGCTGCTGCTAAGTCGCTTCAGTCGTGTCCAACTCTGTGCAACCCCATAGACGGCAGCCCACCAGGCTCCGCCATCCCTGGGATTCTCCAGGCAAGAACACTGGAGTGGGTTGCCACTTCTAGTGTGCAGAAGGCCTGAAAACTCAAATGGAAGTTTAAATTTGTGCTTCTGGAATGCTGGTACAAATGAAGACGTTTCTTTCCTTTATATTCTCATGAAAACCCTCTGATTTGCAATGTAATTGTGCTCAGAGCTTCAGGATTAGCAGGAGATGGTAACTTTCCACAGTAGCCATGACAGAAAGGCTTCACGGCTCAGCTGGTGGGGACGACGCTGTTGGGAATTACCTTGGGCTGGCTGTGGTGTTGAAGCCTATTCCCTGTGGAATAAGACTGGGACAAAAGGTACCTTTTATTTAGAGAGAGACACTGCATTTTCATTGGGTCCTCTTTCATGCCTATAAAATCACTTGTGTGTCACTGAAGAGGAGAAAGGAAAATCCATAGCCCCACTCACCTAGGGTGAGCTCACACTGCTCTCACAGATGTCTCATCCATACAATAGAAACATGCTGTCTCCATCACCATAGAAACACCAGTTTGCAGGAGGCCACTTTCCTGAAGGTAAGCACAAAAACAGTGGACTGAGAGAAAATGGCCCTATTTTAAATTAAAAAAGATGGCACAACCACCGTGTTATTCAGATGTTAGCATTAACCTATTTGAGCTGAGTTCTGAATGATAAAACTGGTTTAATGCACACTATTAACTTGTATTCAGTGAGGGTGGTGCAGTAAGAATCTCTAGTCTTTGCAACATTGCTCTAAGGATGCTGGCTCAAAGGAACAGACTTCAGCAGAAGTCTGTATCTTCCCAAGCCTGCCTTTTCTATACCATGTCTCAGACTTCAGGTCCCTGCCTCTACCTTCTAGGTGTCCCTTTTGGTAACCTGACACCTTTCGGTCAGGAAAAGAACGTTTGCTAAAATAAGTAATGGAAGATGCAGCATATATATGTATTAAGAAAGGTATACAGGTATTTCTTCTCAATAACACCTTTCCTGAAGCAGTTATGCTCTCATGATAGAAATTCGGGTGTGGCAATCCTTTGGTGAAAGAGGTGACTATAGGAATAGGTGGATGAGGGCTTGTGTGATGCAGTCGTTTCGATTGCATGTAGCCTTCTCTGTGTTCCTCCACCCCTTCCTGTGGAGTGACCTTACCTTCACATATGCGCTGGTCCTTTGTGCTCACACTGCTCCCCGGTGTCTCTAACTCATCCCTTTGCCTAATTCTGATCCTAGGTTTCAAGTTTTCCAGTTGAATCTATGAGTTCTTCTACTTATTCCTTCCTTTGCAAGCCTCTCTGGGCTTATGATCGGCTGATCTGACCTGGCCAAATCTCCTATCCTCCCTCCATTCTCTGCCTCTACCTTGACCCCTCCCTCTGGTACCTGACCTTAAGTCAAGGTCAGTCCTTAAATATTTTAAATCAAAGTATAATATATATACAGAAAAACACACATATCATGAGCTTAATGAATTTTCATAAACTGAATGTGCCTATGGAACCAGCACCCTGATCAAGAAGCATAACATGATTGGAATCCCAGCATCATCCCCCTTATGTACTTTTTCAGTTATTACCTTCCCCCCAAGCCCAGCTGCTATCAGTAGGGTCCTTACCTTCCACTCCAAGTCCAGCTGCTATCACTAGGGTCATTTTTAATGGCTGGCTGAACTGGTGAAGAAATAGACTCAAGATGAATTCCTTCGAAGAAAAGTTGGAAGATAGCAAGTGAGGTAACTGACAGACAAGGAGACTTTAAAAATATTAGCGTTAGAGAATTAGTGTAAGCCAAAGGCAAGAATTCTTTGACATTCAATAAGTCTAGTTAATCCGGAGAATTCATAAGGTAACTTTCAAAAGATGCTCATTTAAAATTAATTTAATAAGTTTTAATTTAAATATATTTTCCTTTCTGTGCCGTAAGGAAGGGAGGGAGTGTTGACAAAGTTTTGGTGAAACTCATATTCTGAAATTGTACTGATGGTCATGCAAATGAGTTTTCCTTCCTGGAAAACATCTTGGCAACGTATCAGAAGACAAACATGTTTTCATAACTTGATTCAGCTACTTCACTTGTGAGACTGAACCAAGAGAATAATACCAAAAAGATTTAGGCATAATAAGGTTTATCAAAATCACTCATAAAATCTGGATAGAAATTTACTGAGTGTCCAACACTAAGGAATTTTAAATCAGAATATATACATTTGCCCAAATATTATACAGCCATTAAAATGGTGATTATGATGACCTTATAGCAACATGGATACATATCTTATGTACTTTTTCAGTTATTACCTTCCCCCCAAGCCCAGCTGCTATCAGTAGGGTCCTTACCTTCCACTCCAAGTCCAGCTGCTATCACTAGGGTCATTTTTAATGGCTGGCTGAACTGGTGAAGAAATAGACTCAAGATGAATTCCTTCGAAGAAAAGTTGGAAGATAGCAAGTGAGGTAACTGACAGACAAGGAGACTTTAAAAATATTAGCGTTAGAGAATTAGTGTAAGCCAAAGGCAAGAATTCTTTGACATTCAATAAGTCTAGTTAATCCGGAGAATTCATAAGGTAACTTTCAAAAGATGCTCATTTAAAATTAATTTAATAAGTTTTAATTTAAATATATTTTCCTTTCTGTGCCGTAAGGAAGGGAGGGAGTGTTGACAAAGTTTTGGTGAAACTCATATTCTGAAATTGTACTGATGGTCATGCAAATGAGTTTTCCTTCCTGGAAAACATCTTGGCAACGTATCAGAAGACAAACACGTTTTCATAACTTGATTCAGCTACTTCACTTCTGAGACTGAACCAAGAGAATAATACCAAAAAGATTTAGGCATAATAAGGTTTATCAAAATCACTCATAAAATCTGGATAGAAATTTACTGAGTGTCCAACACTAAGGAATTTTAAATCAGAATATATACATTTGCCCAAATATTATACAGCCATTAAAATGGTGATTATGATGACCTTATAGCAACATGGATACATATTAATATCTATTTAGTACTTATATATCTCATAGGAATTCTATATATATATATAAATTCTTACACGATTCATAGAAAATTAAGTAGTATGCTTTGAGTATAAGTATGCAACAAATAAAAGATGGAAGGAAGAGAAGAGGGAAGGAAGAAGAAAAAAATTAAAAATGGTAGAAGATATTGCCAAATATTACCTGAGTTCTCTTAAGATGATGGGATTGTTTTTAGGTTTTTTTTTTAATGCCATTTGTTTTTTAGATTTTGTATTATTTTGTTAGATTACTTTTATGATTCAATTCAGTTCAGTTCAGTTGCTTAGTCATGTCTGACTCTTTGCGACCCCATGGACTGCAGCATACCAGACCTCCCTGTCCATCACTAACTCCTGGAGTTTACTCAAACTCATGTCCATTGAGTGGGTGATGCCATCTAACCATTTCATCCTCTGTTGTCTCCTTCTCCTCCTGCCTTCAATCTTTCCCAGCATCAGGGTCTTTTCAAATGAGTCAGTTCTTCACATCAGGTGGCCAAAGTATTGGAGTTTCAGCTTCAGCATCAATCCTCCAGTGAATATGCAAGACTGATTTCCTTTAGGATGGACTGGTTGGATCTCCTTGCTGCCTTGAATAACTTGTTTAGTCCCAAATATAAGACAATGATCTTTAAAAAAGATTTTAAGTGTGAATAAGGTCAATTTAGGTAAAATCACTTTAAGTTGTAATTTAACTACATTTTCAAGAGGTGGTGTGCTGTAGAGGAAAATTTCCCTGGACTAGAAATATATCCAGTCTGAGGTTTTTCTTTTTTTTTAGCTTTGCTTCTCACTGTGGTCCCTTTTTAACCATGAAACTCAAGGAACTATGTTTTTTTCTAACAAAAAAATATTCTTTTTGGATATAACCTCAAGCCATATTATTTACAACTCAGTGATAGATACAGGTTTTATTATTTAGAAGCACCCACTATAGTTAGATATTAAGAAAGTGATTTCTTCTGGTGGTTTTTCAGATGAATTTTGTGACTGTATCCTAAAATTGACTTGGCATTTGGTTATTTGATTTGACAGCTTTAATGGAAACAAATACTCTGGAGCCAAGAGGTATAGACATATGTAGTGAATTGGTATTTGTGCTTAGTAACTCATATTCCTCATGTTATGTTACTTGGAATTGAACATGTAAGTGCTTCTTGGAAACAGAGCAAATATGTCCTTAGGTATCCCTGTGGGGGCACCAATGGGTGCCTTTATGTACATGGTTACATTGAATTCTCATAGGGATCTGCAAACTGGGTATTGTTCTTTCCAAGTTAATAGGAGAGTATGTGACTCCTGAAAGCAGTGTCCATTTGCTCAAGGTCACCCCGACAATGAGGTGACTGGCCTCTGCATCTGGCTGAGACTCTCAACTGTGACCATCACACCTGGCTCTGACTAGTAGAAGGACAGACTTTCCGCCACCTGGGGCAGAATCCCATAGGGGCCGGTTTACATGGGACCTTAGCCTCAGAGAACACTGTACCAGCGACACAACAAGCTCACCCAGGCAGAGACCGGATCTTCAGATGAACCCAGTTACTTCCGGCACATCCCTCCACTTACCAAGGTGGCGCCTTGAATAGGAAAGTCATCAAACTGCTTCCTGATAAGTCAGAAGACTGAATAATCTCCCCCTGGCAGAAAATAAACAACAAGCAGTTTTGTGTGTGTGTGTTTCAGGCTTCATGCAGTTTGGCTCACTTTCCCCATACATTTGCTCCAGTGTTTGAGTTAACATATAGATTAAATAAATCCTTGCCATTCAAATAGGTAATACTATAATCTGGGTTTTTTAAAGGAAGTTTATAGAGATATCTTTAATATGGTAATGAAGATAGAAGTTGAAATCATTTAACTTCATTTACAAACCATGAATATGTATTATGTTTTAAATGAAAAGAAAGGCTAAAACAGATATAGTGTTTGTTCAGTTTGCTAAAGAGAAGACAATTTGTCAAGATTTTCTCCCTCAAAACTCAAGCAATATGCAAATATAGGAAAATCAGACCCCCATATTAATTCCATGGCATGATGAATATTTTTATAATCCTAATTAGTACCAGTCATTTAGTCTAGCAATTTCCCCCAATCTAACCAATTTGAAATTAAAATAGATGCCTTGATTACAAAACTCATTAGCAAAGAAGCACCCTTCTCAGTAACCAGTTCATTTAAAATGCACAAACTGAATGAAGTGTGGAATGCTTGTGTTGTCAATTGGCATAAGTGAAGTGAGTCTTAATTGGGACCATTGTGAAGTATTTGTATTGCTGCATGTTTCATTGCAGTATAATATATCATTCATTAAATGTAACAAAAGCAGCTTTTAAATGGTTTAATTAAGTGAAGTTGGTGTGCTTGGTAATTTTCAAAAAGTCTAATGTCACAATTGTTTGCCTTTGGAGTACTGATAAGTATTAATGTTAGGAAGATGAAGTCTGACTCTGCATTTATCACTCCGATTACGCAAAGAATGGCAGGTTTAATGTCAGAGGAGAAAATTAAATTATAGAACATTGACTTCTTACTGAAAAGTATCCACATGCATACTGTCCTTGTGCATTTGGATATGGAAACTCCAGAAAGGCCTGATTTATGGCTGAGAATGGAGAGGAAGGGCTGAGGACTTGGGAGTGAAGTGAAAGCAGAAAATAACAGTTGGGGATTTTTTTTTTTT
>SJYC01063894.1:0-29927 GCA_006408675.1 Madoqua kirkii | reverse complement strand
AGTCAGTTCTTCACATCAGGTGGCCAAAGTATTGGAGTTTCAGCTTCAGCATCAATCCTTCCAGTGAATATGCAAGACTGATTTCCTTTAGGATGGACTGGTTGGATCTCCTTGCTGCCTTGAATAACTTGTTTAGTCCCAAATATAAGACAATGATCTTTAAAAAAAGATTTTAAGTGTGAATAAGGTCAATTTAGGTAAAATCACTTTAAGTTGTAATTTAACTACATTTTCAAGAGGTGGTGTGCTGTAGAGGAAAATTTCCCTGGACTAGAAATATATCCAGTCTGAGGTTTTTCTTTTTTTTTAGCTTTGCTTCTCACTGTGGTCCCTTTTTAACCATGAAACTCAAGGAACTATGTTTTTTTCTAACAAAAAAATATTCTTTTTGGATATAACCTCAAGCCATATTATTTACAACTCAGTGATAGATACAGGTTTTATTATTTAGAAGCACCCACTATAGTTAGATATTAAGAAAGTGATTTCTTCTGGTGGTTTTTCAGATGAATTTTGTGACTGTTTCCTAAAATTGACTTGGCATTTGGTTATTTGATTTGACAGCTTTAATGGAAACAAATACTCTGGAGCCAAGAGGTATAGACATATGTAGTGAATTGGTATTTGTGCTTAGTAACTCATATTCCTCATGTTATGTTACTTGGAATTGAACATGTAAGTGCTTCTTGGAAACAGAGCAAATATGTCCTTAGGTATCCCTGTGGGGGCACCAATGGGTGCCTTTATGTACATGGTTACATTGAATTCTCATAGGGATCTGCAAACTGGGTATTGTTCTTTCCAAGTTAATAGGAGAGTATGTGACTCCTGAAAGCAGTGTCCATTTGCTCAAGGTCACCCCGACAATGAGGTGACTGGCCTCTGCATCTGGCTGAGACTCTCAACTGTGACCATCACACCTGGCTCTGACTAGTAGAAGGACAGACTTTCCGCCACCTGGGGCAGAATCCCATAGGGGCCGGTTTACATGGGACCTTAGCCTCAGAGAACACTGTACCAGCGACACAACAAGCTCACCCAGGCAGAGACCGGATCTTCAGATGAACCCAGTTACTTCCGGCACATCCCTCCACTTACCAAGGTGGCGCCTTGAATAGGAAAGTCATCAAACTGCTTCCTGATAAGTCAGAAGACTGAATAATCTCCCCCTGGCAGAAAATAAACAACAAAGCAGTTTTGTGTGTGTGTGTTTCAGGCTTCATGCAGTTTGGCTCACTTTCCCCATACATTTGCTCCAGTGTTTGAGTTAACATATAGATTAAATAAATCCTTGCCATTCAAATAGGTAATACTATAATCTGGGTTTTTTAAAGGAAGTTTATAGAGATATCTTTAATATGGTAATGAAGATAGAAGTTGAAATCATTTAACTTCATTTACAAACCATGAATATGTATTATGTTTTAAATGAAAAGAAAGGCTAAAACAGATATAGTGTTTGTTCAGTTTGCTAAAGAGAAGACAATTTGTCAAGATTTTCTCCCTCAAAACTCAAGCAATATGCAAATATAGGAAAATCAGACCCCCATATTAATTCCATGGCATGATGAATATTTTTATAATCCTAATTAGTACCAGTCATTTAGTCTAGCAATTTCCCCCAATCTAACCAATTTGAAATTAAAATAGATGCCTTGATTACAAAACTCATTAGCAAAGAAGCACCCTTCTCAGTAACCAGTTCATTTAAAATGCACAAACTGAATGAAGTGTGGAATGCTTGTGTTGTCAATTGGCATAAGTGAAGTGAGTCTTAATTGGGACCATTGTGAAGTATTTGTATTGCTGCATGTTTCATTGCAGTATAATATATCATTCATTAAATGTAACAAAAGCAGCTTTTAAATGGTTTAATTAAGTGAAGTTGGTGTGCTTGGTAATTTTCAAAAAGTCTAATGTCACAATTGTTTGCCTTTGGAGTACTGATAAGTATTAATGTTAGGAAGATGAAGTCTGACTCTGCATTTATCACTCCGATTACGCAAAGAATGGCAGGTTTAATGTCAGAGGAGAAAATTAAATTATAGAACATTGACTTCTTACTGAAAAGTATCCACATGCATACTGTCCTTGTGCATTTGGATATGGAAACTCCAGAAAGGCCTGATTTATGGCTGAGAATGGAGAGGAAGGGCTGAGGACTTGGGAGTGAAGTGAAAGCAGAAAATAACAGTTGGGGATTTTTTTTTTTTGGTAATTTCTTTTTTAATTTTCTTTTTTTAATGAAGGGAGGAAGTAGTAGGTGGAGGGAAACTCTATCCAATATATTTTTGTCTACTCAAAAGAGCAATAGAGATGCGCAGCACTGCAGACTGATGTTCTGTCTAAGCCAAATGTGAGAGTGTGAGAGGAGGGGGAAATTGGCTTTGGACCAGGGAAATACTGGAAACAGGGCTCTCCGGAAGTCCTAAACGGCGCCAGATAACAGTGAGTTCAAGGCTGGTTTTTTCAGGGACAGAGCCTGTACGGTGAGTTGCAGCAGTGACAGGTTTATAGGTATGAGACAAGCGCAGAAGGCACTTTCTGTTGTTGCTTCTGCTCTGTGCAATCCAGGTGTCAGCTGTTACCTCATATTTATGGACTATTTCAACGCCATATCAATAAGGATGCAAAAGTCAGCCATGTCACTGATTTCCTTGAAAAATCTAATTTTGACAGTCCTGCCCATGTTCATTTGGTGTAAAGGAAATGGTCCCATTGACTTCTGATTGCAAGATTTGCATTTCTTTGCTGGAGGGCTTTCTCTGAAACCTTTTGAGGCTACTCAATCCATTTCTATAGAAGTGCCATGGAATAAACATGTAGGAGCAGCCTTCAGCCAATGACCAACAGAATTTGGTGTAGAGATAGTTTCTTCTCTTCTCATATGGAACAACTGCAAAAAGTTTTACACTTTTTTTTTCCCCCAGAATGTCCCAATGGAATTAAGCTCTAGTTGCCCAGAGATAGCTGACTTTATAACATATCATTTCTACACTCTATTGGCTATAATTTCTGTACTCCCATACTATTTCCCAAATACACTACTTAGTTCTTATCTCAGTGTCTGCTCCTTGGGGAACTTTAACCAACTGTGACAAGTGTGTTGTAATTTTGGTAGCAGTATCTGAAGATTTCTAAAGGGAATAACAGGGGACACAAGCAAGTCTCCTTGGACATTTTTGTATTCTTAAGTTCCTTCTGGGCTGTGTCACCCTCTCGTTTTCCTCATTGTTGTTAAGCAAATAATATCCTCTCCCCCAACATAATGCCCATCTCTGAATCCTCAGACCTGTAAATACATTTCCATAAAGGGCAAAGGGGGACAGGGTGGATGTGATGAAATTAAGGATCTTGAGATGAGGAGGGTATCCTGCATTACTGGGTGTTCTCAGTGTAACCACAGGGGTTTGGTTTTACAAGAAGGAGGCAGAAGAATAAGCATTTAAAAAGGAGATATGACAATAGAAGCGGATGTTGAAATTATGCTTTCTGAAGATGGGGCCACAGGCCAAGGGATGCAGGCAGCCTCTAGAAGCTGGAAAAGACAGGGAAATGGGTTCTCCTCCAAAACCTCTGGAAGGAAGACAGCCCTGCTGACACTTGGGTGTTAACCCTGTCGGACTCATTTGAACTTCTGGCTTCCAGAAATATAAGATGATAAACTTGAGTTGTTGTCAGCCCCTGCCTTTGGGGTAATTTGTTACAGCTGCGAGAGGACGCTAACACACTCTCTGACCTTCCCCCCGCTTCAGTGCATCTTCTGTCTGACAGCAGACAAAATCCTCTAGTTACCTGGCTCTGCTTCCTGGAAGCCCAGGTCTCCAGAGTTCCAGATACAGGTCATACGTTCGATTTCTCTTAACATTGATCCATGCCATCTTGAAATAAGAAAAGTTCCTCCAAAGAGGAGTTACGGTGAAAAGAAATACAAACTGTTCCCCATCTTGGCACATACTGTATTAGTTTTAGGTCAGTTGTGGCAAAGTACCACACACTGGGTGGCTTAAACAGCAGAAATGCAAGGTCTCACAGTTTTGGAAGCTGGAAGTCTTAGATCAAGGTGTTAGTGTGGTTGGTCTCTTCTGAGGATGCTGTCCTTGGCTTCCTGATGGCTATTCTCTTTGTACCTCACAAAATCTTCCCTCTGTGTGTTTCTGTGTTCTAATTTCCTTATCCTATAGCAACATGTTTCTTTAGGGCTCAACCTAATTAACTCTTTAAAAGCTTCATCTCCATATATAGTCATATTCTAAGGTAGTAGGGATTAGCATTCCACAAATAGATTTGCTATTAAGTCACTTCAGTTGTGTCTGACTCTGTGACCCCACAGACGGCAGCCCACCAGGCTTCCCCGTCCCTGGGATTCTCCAGGCAAGAACACTGGAGTGGGTTGCGAGGAGATACAGTTCAGCTGATAAATGCATGTCCAAGTTACTAAGTGATAAAAATCTTGTGCTTTGGGTCTGTGCAGACCTGAAGAGTTTCCTCTGTGTAGCATGATTGCTTCTGAGGCAAGTGGAATGGAACCAGCCACCAGGAATAATGTGTTAGGAGGCTGGGGTGGGCAGTTAAGGAAGGAAGGGTGGGGTTTATCCCTGGAATGAAAACCAAATGCTTATGAGAGTTCCTGAGACTAGTCAGGAAGGTCTCAAACTGGTCTTTGGTTTTGACTCTGGGTTAGGGAATCATGGAAGGTATGAGGGGAAAGATGGTACTCAGGCCATGGAGAACATAGGGGAACACTTTGAAAGAAATCTCTGCTAGAAACTTATTTTTGAGAATCATGGCTATTTGCTTGTATAAGCTAGATTTGTTGTGTTTGATTTTTGGTTTTGATGTCTAAGATTTTCATTTTCTCTTTGCATTTGAAAATGTCAGTAGATCTCAGAGAAAGAGGTTTAAATGACTTGAAGGTGTTATACATGCTGTTTAGTCGCTGAATCGTATCCAACTCTTTGCTACCCCATGGACTGTAGCCTGCCAGACTCATCTGTCCATGGGACTTCCCAGGCAAGAATACTGGAGTGAATTGTCATACCCTCCTCTAGGGGATCTTCCCAACCCCAGGGATCAAACCCATGTTTCCTACATTGCAGGTGGATTCTTTACCACTGAATCACCAGGGAAACCTACAAATCTTCTTACAATTCATCATTGTAATATGTTTTTTCGTAGTTTAGAAGATAAAGTCAGCTCAGCAGAGAGATAATTGTAATTTGAAGGCTGTCTCATTTTCTAACCCTTTCCTCAAGTCTTTTGTTCACTCATGTAATAGGGAAATGTATCCTCTTGGTTCAGCCCAGAATACCTTGGCATAGATACTTCCCTCTGGGAGTCCTTTTCTCCTTTTTTATCTAGTTACCTATCTCTATCTTTTACAACTCAGTGCTAATATGACTTCTGAGATAAAGCTTTCCCTAGACACCTTATCTATGGAAATATAACTATCCCGACTTTAAAAAAAAATTAGAAAAAAAGCTATTTTCATGTTAGCATACTCGAAACGTTTTGATTTTATGGTTTACATACTTTAAGTACATGAGGGGTGGAGAGGCCAAAATGTTTCTCAGTATTTAGGACATCCAGAGATCTTAAATTTTAAGTCCCTGGACAAGAGATAAAGAAGAACTGAGTTAAGATAATAATTGTGGAGTTGCAAAGAAAGGAGACAAATTATAGAGGGATTTGAAAATAGGAGCAAATTTGATGATTTTGTAGAAGTTATAGGAAGGAGGGGTGCCTGATAACCCTGATGTGACAGAGATCAAAGGGACATCATTGATCTGATAGTCTAATTGCCTTCAAAAATATCTAAGGTCATTGGCTGTGCCCATAGCACGTTTCTTTCCTGACCAAGGAGATACTTGTTTCTCAAACACACTGAGTGGAGAGGGAAGGCCCTGGTGGGCGTTGCCACCATGGTGTAGCGTGGAAGTGACTGAGACCTTCTCTAGTGGCTGCCTTTCCGTTCAGCTGCTTTCCTGACATTTTGCCCACTGCCTCCCATGGCCGCACTGAGCACCTAAAGCAGCATCCAGCAGAATCTGTCTGAGAAAGTTATTGAAACAGTCTTTTTAAAATGAAGACTTTCTGATTTGAAGCGTTTGGTAGAGATAGCAGGGATCATAATTCAGAGCTTTGTAATAAGCAGCTGGGGAATGAGTGAAGGAGAAAAGATACATTAACTTTTCTTTCTTCCAGTGTTGTTGTACTAATATTGGACTTGAGTGTTTTCATAATTGAGATGCTGGAAGGGAGCAGATGTATCTACTCTCTCTTCTTTTTATCTCAGGCAAGGATAGTTTCTGGAACCTTCTAGCCCAGAGGCTCCAGCCCTTGAAGGGAGCTTTCCAGTTTCACTAGTAGATCATTACCCTTGATATAATCTGTTTACCCTCAGGTTTATACAATCTCTTGCCTTTTTTGATGCTGAGAAATACCACTTTAAAAATCAAGTAAACAACTGATATTATTCATCTAATCACCATTACAGGCATCATAACTTAATTATTAAAAATAACTGAAAAGTATGCCATGATGTATTTTTTTTTTCTCCCAAGTAACTTATTAACAGATACCAGAGCCTAACACATTCTTACAAAGATTCATGTTTTAGAATCTTGAAATAATTTTTTTTCTCAAATGAATATTGATAGAATAAATGGGAAAATGAAGAAAAGCTTAGAGAGAAAAACTATCTCATATATTTTAGTGTATTGAAAATATCAACGACCTCCTCCTTAATCACCCAGATAACAGGTCAGAGACGTTATATTCCACAAGTACTTATCGAGCACAGTGTGTACCATGATGTAGGGATGCAGTAATGAAGGATACTGATACTATCTCTCCTGTCATGGACAGAGAAGCATTGATGAAATGAGCAATTGATGGCAATGATGATAAGTCTACAAAATGGAGTTCTGGGTATTGCATCTTTTCCCTACCTTCATTGCAGGCAGTTTCACTGCATAACTAATTGCCCAGAAGATAATTTGCTGTAAAAGATAAAATAATGAAAATAAAAGAAAAGAAGGGCATTAAAAGAACACAATGAAGCATGAAAAATAATAAAATTAGAAAAATATTTTATTGTGAAAAATGAAAATATAAGAAATATTGAATACATTTAAAATGTGAACACTGATGGTTATCATCATATTTGGGTGTATTCTAGAGAAAACTAAGATAATTTGTTTCTCAAAGTTGATTGTTAAGGCTTCAGGATCTAATGTTGGACATAAATTCTTCATGATACGGAAAAGTCTGCTGTAAATCTCTTCAGATTTCCCTGGAAGGAAAACAGAGGAGGGATGCTGTTATTTTCCATCAATATGTGTGATGTACATAACTGGCAGAACATATGTGGATTTCAGTTAAATGTTCCATCACCACCCAATCCTTATATTTCACCAAATCATCAAAGCCAATTTTCAAATCAAATGCTGGCTTTCTGTGGGCATCATGCTATACACTATCAAATAGCAAAGAATTTTTATCATTTTCAAAAACTTAAGTTCATCAGAAATCATGTAACATGTCTTTTGCGGGGAATAGAGGAAGCTTGATTTTTCTTCCTTGCCTTCAGTTTCTCGTGTTGTGTGATAAATTTGGTAAAGATGACATGAGTGAACAAGCTATTGTATCTAAATCAGCCAAAGACTCCATAATTAAAGCTCCCAAAGCCTGTTGTGAATCATAAGCAACCTCTTTTTCATTTGCTGTGGCTTGGTGTTGACGAGTGGGAAGGTGGCTGGGTTTCCTGAAAGATTTACAGACTGTTTTGTTATCGTTCTCTAGTAGTGTACAGACTGGCTTTATACTCTCTTGCCTCACACTTCCTATAAGTTTTCTTAGCACCATATTTCCTAAGACCAGAGTTGTTATCCTTTAATTTAAGGCCATCGTGTCCACTCATCACAGTATAGACCATATGAGACCTAAAATTTATATAATATAAAAATAGGAGTAGCATGTCAATGATGAAATGAAACCAAATTGCCAATCCGTTATTTTATCTTTTATGTCAAAATTGCTTTTCAACTAATTATTGAATAGTTGCACTGTGAAACTACATGTCCCAAGGTGTTTATGGTGAAAATACTAGGCATGACAAAAATAGAACTCTAGATCATTATGAAAACATATTTAGGGAAAAGGTCTGAGCTAGCTTCAAAATGGTTTATTTGGCTTTTGAAGAGTGATATCTTGAAGATATAGGTGTTGAAGAGTTAAGATATTCTTCTGGAGTTAAACATTATTAAGTGCTCATAAACATTATTTAAAGTAAAACTAAGGTCACTCTATGAGTTGCTTTCAGATGTGTATAAACAACTTTATTGAGGCGTAATTGATGTGCAATAACTGCACACATTGAAGTGTGCTAATTTGATAAGTTTTGACACTAGTGTGCCCATGTATTCATAACTAGAGTCAAGAGAGTCAGCATATTTATCACTCCCTTATGCTCCTTTATAATTCCTTCCTCCCACCCCTCACAGTGTTCACAGTTGGGAGTTTGCTGACAGTAACTATAGGTTAGCAGACATTCTCTAGAATTTTGTATAAAAGGAACAGAATGTACACTGTTTTTGAATGGCTTTTCTTCTCTTCTCATAGTATTTTGAGATCCATCCACGTTGCATGTAACAGCAGTTTATTATTACTTTGGGGAGTATTCAATTCTATACTAAAGTCGGTTTATCCATTCACCTGTTAATGGATTAATCTAGGTGTTGGCTATTATGCATAAAGCTGCTATGACCACTCCTGCACAAGTTTTTGCACAGATGTATGCTTTTATTTCTCTTGGACAGCTACATAATGCTGCAATGACTGGATCATACGATAGATGTAGGTTCAAATTTTGGGGAACATGCCAAACTGTTTTTCAAGGTGGTCATGTCATGTTACATTCCCAAGAGTAGAACATGAGAGTTACAGTTGTGCCACCTCCTCATCAACACTTGTTATAATTAATTTTTAGTTAATGAATTAAATTGAAATATAATTGACAAAATATTATGTTAGTTTCGGGTATACTGTGTAATGATTGGAGAAGGAAATGGCAACCCACTCCAGTGTTCTTGCCTGGAGAATCCCAGGGACAGAGGAGCCTGGTGGGCTTCCGTCTATGGGGTCGCACAGAGTCGGACAAGACTGACGCGACTTAGCAGCACCAGCAGCAGTGTAATGATTTAATGATTTGACATTTGGATATGCTATGAATGGACTTTTCAGGTGGCACTAGGGGTTAAGAACCCACTTGCCAATGCAGGAGACATGAGACCCAGGTTCGATCCTTGGGTGGGGAAGATCCCTTGGAGGAGAGCATGGCAATAAGCTTCAGTATTCTTTCCTGGAAAATCCTATGGACAGAGGAGACTGGCAGGCTACAATTCAGTTCCGTTCAGTTGCTCAGTAGTGTCCGACTCTTTGCAACCCTATGGATTGCAGCACACCAGGCCTCCCTGTCCATCACCAACTCCTGGAGTTTACTCAAACTCATGTCCATTGAGTCGGTGATGCCATCCAACTATCTGATCCTCTGTCGTCTCCTTCTCCTGCCTTCATCTTTTCCAGCATCAGGGTCTTTTCAAATGAGTCAGTTTTTCACATCAGGTGGCCAAAGTACTGGGGTTTCAGCTTCAGTATCAGTCCTTCCAATGAATCTTCAGGACTGATTTCATTTTGGATGGAGTGGTTAGATCTCCTTGCAGTCCAAGAGACTCTCAAGAGTCTTCTCCAACACCACAGTTCAAAAGCATCAATTCTTTGGCGCTCAGGTTTCTTTATAGTCCAACTCTCACATCCATATATGACTACTGGAAAAACCATAGCCTTGACTAGGTGGACCTTTGATGGCAAAGTCATGTGTCTGCTTTTTAATATGCTGTCTAGGTTGGTCATAACTTTTCTTCCAAGGAGCAAGTGTCTTTTAATTTCATGGCTACAGTCACCATCTGCAGTGATTCTGGAGCCCCAAAAGATAGTCTGACATTGTTTCCACTGTTTCCCCATATATTTCCCATGAAGTGATGGGATCAGATGCCATGATCTTTGTTTTCTGAATGTTGAGCGTTAAGCCAACTTTTTCACTCACCTCTTTCATCTTTATTAAGAGGCTCTTTAGTTCTTCTTCACTTTCTGCCATAAGGATGGTGTCATCTGCATATCTGAGGTTATTGATTTTTCTCCTGGCAATCTTGATGCCAGCTTGCGCTTCATCCAGCTCAGCATTTCTCATGATGTACTCTGCACCTAAGTTAAATAAGCAGGGTAACAATATACAGACTTGAAGTATTCTTTTCCCTATTTGGAACCAGTCTGTCCTTCCATGTCCAGTTCTAACTGCTGCTTCTTGACCTGAATACAGATTTCTCAGGAGAAAGGTCAGGTGGTCTGTTATTCCCATCTCTTCAAGAATTTTCCATAGTTTGTTGTAATCCACACAGCAAAAGGTTTTTTGGAACTCTTTTGCTTTTTCAATGATCCAATGGTTGTTGGCAATTTGATCTCTGTTTTACAAACACATGAAAAGATGCTCAACATCACTCATTATCAGAGAAATGCAAATCAAGACCACAATTAGGTACCATTTCACACCAGGCAGAATGGCTGTGATCCAAAAGTCTACAAGCAATAAATGCTGGAGAGGATGTGAAGAAAAGGGAACCCTCTTACACTGTTGGTGGGAATGCAAACTAGTACAGCCACTATGGAGAACAGTGTAAAAACTGGAAATAGAACTGCCTTATGACCCAGCAATTCCAGTGCTGGGCATACACACTGAAGAAATCAGAATTGAAAGAGACACATATACCCCAGTGTTCATCACAGCACTGTTTATAATAGCCAGGACATGGAAACAACCTAGATGTCCACAGCAGATGAATGGATAAGAAAGCTGTGGTACATATACACAGTGGAGTATTAGCCATTAAAAAGAACACATTTGAATCAGTTCTAATGAGGTGAATGAAACTGGAGCTGATTATACAGAGTGAAGTAAGCCAGAAAGAAAAACACCAATACAATATACTAACACATATATATGGAATTTAGAAAGATGATAATGATAACCTTCTATGCGAGACAGCAAAAGAGACACAGATGTATATAATGGACTTTTGGACTCTGTGGGAGAGGGCAAAGGTGGGATGATTTGGGAGAATGGCATTGAAACATGTATACTATCATGTAAGAAATGAATTGCCAGTCTATGTTCAATACAGGATATAGGATGCTTGGGGCTGATGCACAGGGATGATCCAGAGAGATGATATTGGGTAGGAGGTGGGAGGGGGTTTCAGGAGTGGGAACTCATGTACACCCTAGGCGGATTCATGTCAATGTATGGCAAAACCAATATAGTATTGTAAAGTAAAATAAAGTAAAAATTAAAATTAAAAAAATAATAAAAAGAATCAGTTGTCCATATACATATAGTTATATTTCTGGACTCTATTCCATTTCAACCATTTATTTGTCTGTTTGACACCAATGCTACAATATCTTGATTATTATAACTTTATAATGTCTTGAAGTCAAGGAGTAAGTCTGTTAAAGTTCTTATTTGTCGAAAAGTTGTTGTCATTCTAGGTACTTTGAATTTCCAAATGAATTTGAAAATCAACTTGTCAATTTTGCTTCTCTAGAAAAAGATTCTGGAATTTTTTATTAAGGTTACAGAAAGTCTATAGGTCAATTTGAGTATAATTGGCATTTTACGTATATTAAGTCTTCTGATTCATGAGCATATTATCTTTATTTGGGTTTTCTTTAACTCAGCAATATTTTATATAAATATTTTATAGGTCTTGCATCTCTTTTGCCACATTTATCCCTAAGCATTACAGATGTATAGAAGAATAGTCTTTTGAACTCTTTGGGAGAGGGAGAGGGTGGGGTGATTTGGGAGAATAGCACTGAAACATGTATAATATCATATAAGAAACGAATCGCCAGTCTAGGCTTGATGCAGGATGCAGGATGCAGGATGCTTGGGGCTGGTGCACTGGGATGACCCAGAAGGATGGTTTGGGGAGGGAGGAGGTAGGGGTTCAGGATTGGGAACACGTGTACACCCGTGGCAGATTCATGTTGATATATGGCAAAACCAATACAATATTGTAAAGTAAAAAAAAAATAACAATAAAATTTAATTTTTGATTCTTTGTTAGTTTATAGCACAAGTAGAAAAATCAGTAAGGTTGTAGAATTAAACAACACAGCAACTTAGTCTAACTGATATTGATAGAATACTTCATCCAACAAAGCAGAATACATTCTTCCCAAGTACGCACAGAATACTTACCAGGACTGGCCATACTGTGTTCCTTTGTGACTGAGCATACTTATTGTACCTCTTCACTTGTATAATAGAACTATTTTAACTGGTTTCACAAAAGTATGAAAATTACCTAGTGTAAGAGAAGATGCTTTAAAGCCATTAAAGGAACTTAGAGAGACAAGAATTACTAATAGAGAAAAAAAATCCTTACTACAAAAACATAACTTTAAAATGCCAGGTAAGTACAAATTTCTGCCCTCACATCCCAGAGAAGAGATGAAAGTAAATACTTCAGTATTTCAGTGAAGGAAGATGCAGCCAAGGTATATGGAAAATGAAAAACGTGGCTTTTTTCCAGAGATGGTTCCTGGAAACTCAGATTACCGCTCAGAGAAGATATTACAGCTGGTGCAAAAAGCCTAAGTAATCTTGTGAAGGTGATTTCTTCTTGACATAGTTCACCTGGAAGTTGGGAACTGTCTATATTAAAATAGCAAAGGCTATTTGAGTGCATCATTTCTTTACCATAAACTATTCAAAACCTAGAGATAATCTTCAGTTTTGCCTTTCATCAGCTTCATGTAACTTTCAATTTCATTTAGAATTTAGTATGTGTACTTTTCTGTCCAACTCTGTCTCTCTTGTTGTGAGACTTGGACTTTCCATAATCATATCAAGAAATCCAGTTTTGATCAGACAGTGACCTGTCTTTATAGTCATAGGGAACAACCCTTTGTGGATGCTTCCAGTCTCTGGGAGGAGAAAGCACGTCTGGAGTTGAAGGTGAAAGAGGTATATGTGTGCTTTTTGTTTTCAGGGGACTGTCCTTTAGGGATTATCTCTGCAGTGACTAAAATCTGGGATACACAGTGTAGTATGTAATGATCTTTTCTTCAATGTCTATTTCATGTGTACAGCTTGGCTCTGTAACAAGACCCTCTTTTTCTTATGCTGGAGGTTGCTTTTCCATTCTAAAAAACTTCACTGAGAACTTGAAAGGTTTAAATAATTGTGTACAGTGCTTATGTGGATATAATGATGAATCAGACTCAGACCTTCCCTGAAGTAGCTCAGTCTAATGAGAGAGAAAAAGTAATAAACTGTTAATCACAGATGTTGACATAGGAATCTAAGAAACTGATGACTTTCTGAGACCACCAGCAGGGAAGGGACTGTGGAGACTACAGAATATTGAGGGAGGGAGTTAGCTGGACTTTGAAGGATGAGGGAGATTTCACCAAGGAGGGAAACCCACTGGGGTACTTACTAGGTACTTGACACATGCTTGGTGACAGATAGGTTATGGAAAAAGGCTCAGTTAAGGAAACAGTTAAGAGCACAATTCATAGTTAATAGTCAACTGAAAGTTGACCCTCTTGAGGGACACAGATTTAGGATCTGGAGAGAACTGGACTTTGACTCAAAAGACCTGGGTTTATAACTCCCTGCTTCTCTTTTTTTCCCAGTGATATGACCTAGTGTATGTGACTTTACATCTCTGTACTTACTTCATTCTGTGTAGATGAGAATCCTGATATAAAGCTCGTGGGTGCACCGTGAGAGGCCGGGAGGTAAAGGATCCTTCATTGTACTGTCCTTTTCCAGTGTGAGCTCTCTCCTTGGCCCTGCAATCAACCAGATGATACTGATCTCCATGTGATTTGGCCTCTGATTGTCCTTATCCTTCTTGGCAGGGTTTTTTTTTTTTTTTTTTCTGTTTGGTTTCTTATTCTGTGTTTTTTTAAATTCCCCCCCCCCCTTTTTTTTTACTGTCTTGAGTTTTAACTTTTCTAGGATTTCAGAGGATATTTTCTCTTGAGTGAAGTACCTCCCAAGGTTCTTTGATCCTTCAATCTCCTTAATGCCTACTTCTCCAGACTCAAAACTAGAAAGCCCAGAGGTCTTAGGCCAAGGGGGCCACTTGGGCAATAGTTGGATAATAGGACTGTATATCAGTAAGGACAGTTTCCCAGGAGAAAGCATCAGCCCTTGATTAGTATGGAGTGTGGATGGCCGTGACTGGACTATCTTTTGCTCCTTAAGCCACAAGCTGGGATTATGACTCTATGCATCAGGGCCCATGTTCCCTGATTATAGGGCTGGAGACAGCAGAGCTCGATCCAGCTCTTTCTCATGGAGATATGCACAGAGGAGGGAAGTGATAACAGTGTGGGAATGATGACATTTTTAGCATTGCGGTTGTGCCCGTGTTACTGCGTGCTGTTCCTTTGGATTGTGTATGTGAATGAGTACTCACCCTCTGTTCTGAAACAGGAAAAAGGAAGAGAGGAAAAACACTCTTATTGTCATTTATTTAGTTAAATTCTTTTTGTTTTCATTAATACTTCTAGACATGGAATTTCTTTTATATATTCTCATTGGTAAATAGTTTTGCAGGGTATTTGCTGCTGCTTTTAACCTTTTTTCTTTGCCTTTTATCTTCTTAGGCTCTTCTCATAGAATCTGTGAGCTGGACAGGTCTTTAGTCCAGCTTGCAAATCCTTTGTATATTAGCTCTGACAGCAACCACAGAGCTTCTGTTTACACATTTCCAGTTTCAGGGAGCTCATTTTGTCAAAGCAGCCAATTCTGGTTTTGGAGAATTCTAATTATTAACTAGGGCCTCATCACATTAAAATAAAAATCTACCTCCCTTACTCTTCTATCTACTGGAAATAATTTCTCTTTTGGTACCCCCTCATTAAAACACAGGGCTTCCCTGGTGGCTCAGAGGTTAAAGCGTCTGCCTACAATGGGAGAGACTTGGGTTTGATCCCTGGGTCAGGAAGATCCCTGGAGAAGGAAATGGCAATCAACTCCAGTATTCTTGCCTGGAGAATCCCATGGATGGAGAAGCCTAGTAGGTTACAGTCCATGGGTCGCAAAGAGTTGGACACAACTGAGTGACTTCACCTTCACCATTAAAACACTGTTTTCCAAAGCTCAGAAGTCCTCTTTCTCTCCTTGTGGAAACCATTCAAAGAGGTGGCGCAGCTTAGAACTTGCTCCAGTTACTGTTGTCCCCTCCAGGGGGAACGTCTCTTGCTCCATGAGTAACTTCTGAAAACCCTGAACTGTAGCCCTGTTATATAATCGGGGATCAGGAGGATTCATTCTTCCACGGTCCAACTCTTGGCCTTTAAAACACACACACAAAGTTTGGAAGGATGCTTTACACTTCTAAGCTGGGGGACCCACCCATTAGAATCCACTAGTGGCACTGAAGATTCCTCAAGTGGCTCCCTGCTCTATCCCACTAGCTCCTTCTCTCATATATATATATATATATATATTTTAACCACATAGCTACTCTCTTGCAGGCAGATAGATTGCCTTTCCCTTGAACTTCCTGCCTGTCTTGGTCCCTGGTTCTCCAGTATTAACTTGAATTATTTTACTCCTTTTTTTTGCATTGGTGTATGAGTCAATTTGGTGGTAGCACAAAGGACAGTCTTTCTAAAGCTCAAGTCTGTTCATGGGCTCCTTCGCTGAATGAATGAATGAATAATTATAACAAAAGCAAAAATAAATGTTCCACACCAGGAGACAAGGGCAGACTTTCGGAAGCAATATTTAGGATACAGAAGAAAAGAGGGTGGGAAAGTGAACCTGTTGAATACCTGATATATACTAAGCATTGTGCTGTTTTACTTATACTAATTTTAACGTTCTAGCCTCTTTCTGACTCATTCATTAATTCCATTAATTTCAGATATCATAGAGTTTTATTTATGTGTGTGTGTTTTGGGGGTGGGAATTATGTATGTGTTTTAAGTAATTAGTTCATCTTCACATGGAGTTTTCTATTCTGAATTCTTAGGAGGTTCCTTGGCTTGTAAAATGTCCCCCATAGGTGGTTTTGCATTTGCCTCTGTTTGATCTCTTAGCATATGAATGGATATGCCATATCTATCTATCTGTATGTCTATCTGTCTATCTCTCATGCAGGTCATATGAATTCAAACTCCAGATCCATAACAGTAATTGGCCTGGGATTTTGTTATCTTTTGGTGGCTATTCTCACACACTCTAATCTAAGACTTTGATCAGTAGGCAATTTGTTGTTGCTTGTCCAGACACTAAGTAACATATTTTAAGGCTCTGTCTCATGTCTGATAACACTGCAAACTTTTTAAATGGACTGTTTCCAACTATTTACCTTGTAGAATACAAAGATTTCTCTTTTCTTTGGATAGATCTTAGAACCCACCCCTCAGTTCCAAGAGCCTGTATTTACCATAGATCATGACTGAGACAGCTCTGACTATAACTTTGATTTTGAGTTTTTAGTTTGATTTTGACACCTTAGAATTTCCTTCCAACTGGGAGGCTATTTAAGATTCTGAGTTTTATTTTATTTATTACGTTAAAGGTCTCGTTAAGAGATGAAATACTATCTGGTTTAGTTATGGACTGTTTCTCCTATATAATCTTCAAAATAACCTTCTGAGGTAGGTATCACTACATTGATTTTGTGGATAGTGGTGTCAAGTTTCAGGATGGTTAGGTTAGTTTTCAGAGGTCACATGGCAGTAAGTAGCAGAACAGAGATAACAACAGCCAGCCAAGGAGACAAAGGAATAATGTTGGATGTTCCTGAGGCAGGAAGAAAGCCAGAAATGCACGATGCTGTAAGGAAGGAGAGAGGTTCAAGGTTTCAATGAGAATCAAGTGCTGTTAGAGGGATAAGAGCTGAGAAAGTCATTGGGTTTGGAGATTTTCTGAACAGAACAGATTGTGTCTAAGTGATTTTTTGAAACGTGCCTGGAGGGCAGGACTCTGTGGTCTTGTCCTCTTCCTTCAGTACTACTTATGAAGAGGCACTTAAGTGCTTTTTGATGGTGATGGTGATTATCCAAAATTTTCCCTGAAATTGCATTTGCCGTTTGAAAATTTATGCAAAAATATGGATCGGGTCCAGCATTATGCTCACTCTTTGAATATTATTTTTCTTTGAAATGTTGCCTGTAGAATCCCCTCAAGGGAAAAACATTGAAAGGAAGGATGGGCTAATGACAGGCCAATTAGAGGAGGCCAGCTCCAACTTTGCAGGGAGATGTAGAACATTGTTTCTTGAACAAGTACAACACATTGGGCATTGCGCTAAGCTCTTCACACTCAGCCTCTCTTTCCACCCTTTGGG
The DNA here is from genome assembly GCA_006408675.1 of Madoqua kirkii. Taxonomy (NCBI): domain Eukaryota; kingdom Metazoa; phylum Chordata; class Mammalia; order Artiodactyla; family Bovidae; genus Madoqua; species Madoqua kirkii. Next base: position 12,489 of record SJYC01063894.1, on the reverse strand, counting down.
GAAGGGCCCTGTTGTTCCCATTTTAAAGACAAGGTGACTAAGGTTTTACAGCATCAATAGACTCAACACACCCAAGCTAGAAACAACAGAACTGGGATTCAAACAGAGGCTGGTCAGACTGCATGCTGAGGTGTCTTAATTTTTCAGGTCCCAAATAGGATATAAGTGGACTCTAAGTGCATTTTGAAAGTTCTCTAGGCACATGGAGAGATATGTCCACCAGAATTAAAATGAGAGATCAGTGCATTCCAAATTCTCCTCCAGACACTCAGCTGTATGCCCAGGTAGGAACCAACTGACCAATAATTCAGATCTTTATGGCCTCTGAATCTGGCCACTTGTTTTTCCTTGAAAGTCATTGGGTTTGGAGATTTTCTGAACAGAACAGATTGTGTCTAAGTGATTTTTTGAAACGTGCCTGGAGGGCAGGACTCTGTGGTCTTGTCCTCTTCCTTCAGTACTACTTATGAAGAGGCACTTAAGTGCTTTTTGATGGTGATGGTGATTATCCAAAATTTTCCCTGAAATTGCATTTGCCGTTTGAAAATTTATGCAAAAATATGGATCGGGTCCAGCATTATGCTCACTCTTTGAATATTATTTTTCTTTGAAATGTTGCCTGTAGAATCCCCTCAAGGGAAAAACATTGAAAGGAAGGATGGGCTAATGACAGGCCAATTAGAGGAGGCCAGCTCCAACTTTGCAGGGAGATGTAGAACATTGTTTCTTGAACAAGTACAACACATTGGGCATTGCGCTAAGCTCTTCACACTCAGCCTCTCTTTCCACCCTTTGGGGAAGGGCCCTGTTGTTCCCATTTTAAAGACAAGGTGACTAAGGTTTTACAGCATCAATAGACTCAACACACCCAAGCTAGAAACAACAGAACTGGGATTCAAACAGAGGCTGGTCAGACTGCATGCTGAGGTGTCTTAATTTTTCAGGTCCCAAATAGGATATAAGTGGACTCTAAGTGCATTTTGAAAGTTCTCTAGGCACATGGAGAGATATGTCCACCAGAATTAAAATGAGAGATCAGTGCATTCCAAATTCTCCTCCAGACACTCAGCTGTATGCCCAGGTAGGAACCAACTGACCAATAATTCAGATCTTTATGGCCTCTGAATCTGGCCACTTGTTTTTCCTTGTTGCTGCTGCTAAGTCACTTCAGTCGTGTCCAACTCTGTGCGACCCCATAGATGGCAGCCCACCAGGCTTCCCCGTCCCTGGGATTTTCCAGGCAAGAACACTGGCGTGGATTGCTATTTCCTTCTCCAGTGCATGAAAGGAAAAAGTGAAAGTGAAGTCGCTCAGTCGCCTCTGACTCTTTGCGACCCCGTGGGCTGCAGCCTACCAGGCTCCTCCGTCCATGGGATTTTCCAGGCAAGAGTACTGGAGTGGGGTGCCATTACCTTCTCCGATGGCACCTGACAGGCTGCAGGCTGAGTAAGGGGTCTTCATCATGACAGAGGAGGGGAGACCAGGGACCCTCCTTGCTTCACATGGAGCCTTTTTTTACCTCACTGAGGTGGCAGTTCATTTATTTATTCTTCATTTTACAGACATTTATGGGATTATCTTAGTTATCTAACCCCTTATAGAGGGAAGCCTTGTGAAGACCCTAATGTCAGGAAGGTGGGGATAAGGGTTTATATCTAAGAGAGTGAGTGGAGTGCCTCCCGTAGGTCAGCTACTAAGCTAGATGTAAAGACTCCAAAATGAGTAAGGTAGTGAAGAGGTCAGCTGTTCCATACAGTAGTCATTACTCACACAGGCTATAAATTACTTACAAAAAACCCACTCCCCAGCTGCCCTTGCCACATTTCATAGTTTTCAGTAGCCACATGTAGCTGGTACCCAGTGTATGCGTTAGCACAACTGTAGGCCATTTCCACCATCATGGAATGTGCTATTGGACAGTATCAGTGAGAAGGAATGTTGGCTCTGGAAACAGAAGGCCTGGGTTGGAACCTGGCCTTGTCCTTTAGCAGCTGGGAATCTGTGTGTGTCGTTGAGTACATTTAAAAAATACCTGTCTGCATGTCTTCCTTTATCTACAAAATATAGAATATAGTTAACAACAAAATAGGGAACATCTTAAGAGTGCTTGCTATGTTTTAGGCACCATGGTAACTGCTTTATTTGATTATTACTTAACCATGCAACCACCCTAGGATATAAATGCCATCATTGCCATTTCATAGATGTAAAAGCAGGGACAGAAGCAGCTCTTTAATAGAGCTGGATGTGAACCTAGCATCTAGAATCTGTGCTCTCAATCTTTTAAATTCCTAACAAGTGCAACAGTCTCATAGTGATGCTGGGAGATTCAATCATTTTACTCCATGGAGATGTTAGCATCTGACTGGCATAGAGGGAGAGCTGACCGAATGTTAGTTATTATTATTCTGGCCTTCACAGAAGTTAGAAAAACTCGAATTTGTATTCTCTTTAAGAATTTGGTACTGTGTTCTCCTTGTGAGTGGAAAATAGAAAAAAATAAAGCAGAAATAGACCTAGTGGAGACTTGGACCCTTACCCCTTGCTCTTCCCCACTATGGACATATCATTCCCCTTCTCTGCTTTAGTTTCCTCACCTAGAACATGTAGGGTTTACTAGAATGTTCCTGGATTCTTGTTTCCTTTTCTAAATTCTCCGATTCCTTGATAAATTGGGCCTAATTTGCATTGCACAATTACAAGTCATGTATAAATATTAGCTTATGCAGCTGGTTAATCACTTAATGTCAGATAAACGTGCAGAGCAAGGTCTTAATATGTTTACATAAACTGTACAAACTGCTTTGTCACTAATTGTGCTTACCCAGCGTCCTAGCATGAGCGGGCGGAGGTGGGAACTCAGGCTGGGCACCCGTCCCCTTCACTGTTCCTACTGCCCAGGCTCTGTTTGATGCCAAGGGCTCCCTCCCGAGGAACTGAGAGCTGGCGTTTGGAAAATGTTTATGCAAACAGTGTGGCCCTCAGAACTGGAGGCCCATGAGGCATTACCTCTGTCTTCAGACAGCCAAGCACCTCCAGGGCACTTCATTTCTCATCCAGTCATGGAAAAGATGGGAATTACTGCTTGTTTACACCTGGATGTCAAAACGTCTTCCTTCTTTTTCTTTTATTCATCTCTTTAAGTTTTACCACAGGAGCTCCAGGACAATTTCAGGGCAGTTATGGGAAATTTCTCAGATGTGATAAAGATTCTCTGGGTTTTTGTTCCATTGATTTTTATGGGACTGTGGATGACTGTAAAATCAGAGTGGGCATGGTACAGTGGCTACTTGACAGCCTGGGCTGTGTGGGCAGGTGGGAGGGGCTGGGCCAGAGCAAGATGGCACCGAGAAGGGGTGTGCTTTGACTTTGTATCAGCCAAGGTTCAGGCCCAGAGGAGGAGGTTGGCCCTAGCTAGAATTCCAGTGGGAACGGAGTGAAGGGACTCTTCAGAGGGGTGTGCAACATGAAGCGAACAGCACAGCCCAAGGCACTCAGAGCCAGCAGTGGGGAGCTGCAGTGGGGAGCGGCAGTGGGGAGCGGCAGTGGGGAGCGCGGCAGTGGGGAGCGGCAGTGGGGAGCTGCAGTGGGGAGCTGCAGTGGGGAGCTGCCAGTCCGCAGGGCCTGGAGCAGCAAGCACACTTGCATTCCTGGAGCGAGCTGAGGTGGTCTGGGGCAGCATCCAACAGCCGAAGTCACAGGAGAGGGAGCACCTGCTGAAAATGTGGGGCCAGGCAGGCAGGCAGGAAGTGGGAAAGACAAATCCTGCCATCTTCGTCTTCCTACCTGGCAAACTCCTGCAGGTGCCTGCCTTTGGCTGAATCCACCTGGAAGGTGAGGAATCCAGGTGGGCTGATGCAGTCCACGTGGGTGGGCCCTGTGGGATCATAAAACAGGCCAGAGGAGGCAGAAAGTGGCTCCAGAGGAAGGACAAATGGTGACCTTCCAGCATAGACAGACGTGCAGTGTGTAGTGTGTGAGGTAGTGAGTAAGTAAAGGTGGAGAACTCGAGGAGAGGTATGGGGTAATGACCTGGGGAGATGAGGCTTGAGCTTAACAAGTTTCCTCACTTCTACCATTTGTAATTGATTACTTTCTAAATAGACCAGCGTCAAATACTAACTGAACTGCTATGATGTAGGCGCAACATGGAAAGGGCATCTGCTTGGAATTAGATTTGTGTTTTCTTTTAAATTCTGGTCTAGTTGCTTATTAGCAAGGTGTCTTTCAACCAGTTACTCAGCTTTGTCATCCTCAGTTTTCATGCCTGCAAAGTGGGAGTAATTTTGTAAACATCACAGTATTGCTGTTATTAGATAATGAACACAGGACACCTAGCAAGGAATCTGATGTTTGTTCTTGCATTAATTCAACAATTGCACCCTGGGGTGAATGGGATTAGACCATGCGTTTGCATGCAGAGGGTTTCCCTGGTGGCTCAGATGGTAAAGCACCTGGCTGCAGTGTGGTAGACCTGGGTTCAATCCCTGGGTTGGGAAGATCCTCTGGAGAAGGAAATGGCAACCCACTCCAGTACTGTTGCCTGGACAATTCCAGGAACAGAGGAGCTGGTAGGCTATAGTCCATGGGGTTGCAAAGAGTCGGACACATCTGAGTGACTTCACTTTTCACTTGCACACAGATAACCAATAGTCCAACTGAAGGAGGATATTCATTGTGGTATACATGTGGTATACCACAAGTTTACCATGTGGTAAACAAACATGGAATGATACAAATTGTCATATCTAATTCTATTAATAAAGAAATATATATACACTCATACCCAAAGTGTTAAGAGGGCAAAGACCAATGTGATGTGATTACTAGAGAAAACTTTGTATTGGGGATTAGAGAAGTCCTTTCTGAGAAATTAGTATGAAGGTTGAGATTTGGAAGATGGATTGAAGTTATACAGCAATGCCAGTGAAAAGTGTTCAGTAGGAGGAGGAGTGAGGGGTGGCGGGGAATTATATGGAAGAAGGAACACTGTATCTTCTCCCTCACTGGCTCCTCCTTATCAGAATCCTTTATTGATGCTACCTCATCTTTCTGACCTCTCAAGATACTTAAGAGCCCTTGGGCACAGTTCTTGGACCTCTTCCCATCTCTGTCTTCATTCATTCCCATTATAATCTCACCAGGCTCATGATATAAAATATCATTTATTTATCCTAATTATTAGCCCAGATCTCTCCTCTGTACCCCAGATTTGTTCATCACCAACTGCCTACTTAACCTCTCAATATAGGTATCTCATAAATGGGCCAAATATTCCATCCTAAAATAAACATACGGTTTCTATTCATCCCCCTTCACAAATTTGCCCCTCTCACCGTTTCATTCTTTCAGGGAAAATAGAGTCTTGGAGCTTCTCTTTGTTTCATATTCTACCATCCATCCCTAAGCAAGTCATCCTGGCCCTATTTCTGAAACATTTCTAGAATCCCAGTGCTGCCCATGCCCCCCTCCACTGCTCCAGTCTTCTCTGTGGCACCATCATCCTGCCCTCACATTCTCTTCCTTTGTTGTCCACTTACCATCAATTTTGGCTTCATAAAGCAGCCAAATCATCTTCTAAATGTAAGTATTATGTCATCCCTAATTAAAAATCTCCAAAGAATACAAAAATACTGATTCAAAAAAGATACATGCATTATTTACAATAGCTGAGTTATAGAAATGACCTAAGTGCCCCTCAGTGGATGAATGGGAAAAGATGTGGTGTTTATACACAATGGAATGCTACTTATCCAAGATGACAGCATGGATGCATCTTGAGGGTATTACGCTAAGTGAAATAAGTCAGATGGAGAAAGACAAACATCTTGTGATTTCATCCATATATGGAAAATAAAAAAGCAAAGGAACAAACAGGAAAAAGTCATGAATACACTAAACCAAAGAAAAACAAGCATTAAGGTAGAGATGAGAGAGTAGTAGTGACCAGAGGGGAAGGGGCCAGTGGAGGGAAGGGTGAAATGGGTAAAGGGGATCAACTCTATGTGGTGGTGACAGATGGAAATTAAATTTTTAGTGCTGAGCATGCTTTACAGTATACAAAAGTAGAAATACAGTATTGTATGCAGAAAGTGAAGAGGAACTACAAAGCCTCTTGATGAAAGTGAAAGAGGAGAGTGAAAAAGTTGGCTTAAAGCTCAACATTCAGAAAACTAAGATCATGGTATCCGGTCCCATCACTTCATGGCAAATAGATGGGGAAACAGTGGAAACAGTGTCAGACTTTATTTTGGGGGCTCCAAAATCACTGCAGATGGTGACTGCAGCCATGAAATTAAAAGACATTTACTCCTTGGAAGAAAAGTTATGACCAACCTAGATAGCATTACTTTGCCAGCTAAGGTCCATCTAGTCAAGGCTATGGTTTTTCCAGTGGTCATGTATGAATGTGAGAGTTGGACTGTGAAGAAAGCTGAGTGCTGAAGAATTGATGCTTTTGAACTGTGGTGTTGAGAAGACTATTGAGAGTCCCATGGACTGCAAGGAGATCCAACCAGTCCATCCTAAAGGAGATCAGTCCTGGGTGTTCATTGGAAGGGACTGATGCTGAGGCTGAAACTCCAGTACTTTGGCCACCTCATGTGAAGATTTGACTCATTGGAAAAGACCCTGATGCTGGGAGGGATTGAGGGCAGGAGGATAAGAGGATGACAGAGGAGGAGATGGCTGGATGGCATCACCGACTCGATGCACATGAGTTTGAGTGAACTCCGGGAGTTGGTGATGGACAGGGAGACCTGGCGTGCTGTGATTCATGGGGTCGCAAAGAGTTGGACATGACTGAGCGACTGAACTGAACTGAATGCATGAAACATATAATGTGATAAATCAATGATACTTCAATTAAAAACACACACACACACAAACTCCAGTAGATTCCACCTCACTCAGTAAAACCCTGAAAGTCTTTCATGGCCTAGGCACCACATCTAGTCTTCCCTGTGTGCCTGCTTTCCCCTTCCCTGGGCCCATCTCCATCTCTCAGAGCCCCCATGACCCAGGCTTCCATTGCCGAGAACAATCCTAGCTCAACCGTCTTTCCTGTCACTCTGTTTGGGATGTAGGGCATTCACTTGACTTAGGTTCTTGTTGCCTTCAAGTCTCTGCTCAAATCCTATCTTTTAAAAAATTCCTTCCCCAACTACCTTATGTAAAATTCAGTTTCCTTTTTGGTTTTGCACAGGTACAGCTTCATCTTATAAACATCCTTTTATTTATTTATTTATTTATTGCATAGACTCTGTGTACAGTGGAGAAGATCCTTGTCCCTTTGTGAATCACTGCTGGTGCTAAGTCGCTTCAGTCGTGTCCGACTCTGTGTGACCCCATAGACGGCAGTTCACTAGGCTCCCCCCGTCCCTGGGATTCTCCAGGCAAGAACACTGGAGTGGGTTGCCATTTCCTTCTCTAGTGCATGAAAGTGAAAAGTGAAAGTGAAGTTGCTCAGTTGTGTCCAACTCTTCACGACCTCGTGGACTGTAGTCCACCAGGCTCCTCAGTCCATGGGACTTTCCAGGTAAGAGTACTGGAGTGAGTGCCATTGCCTTCTCCACAATCACTAGTGCCCAGCATATACTAAATACTCAATAATCAGTTCTTGGATGAAGATCTGCATTTTCCTGATATCAAGTAGAAATTCCCCATGGAGACATTTTTTTCTTTTTTTCCCATCTGCAGTCCTGAATTTATTTCAATCTGGATGAACTTGAAGGCTGTAATGGTATTATGGGTGCATTTATGCTTCTGATGTATTTTTGAACTATCCTTTGGTACCTGAAACATGGTCTTTGTTGCATTTGCATTATCAGAATAGGCTTGTGGTGAGTACTTTATAGCCAGTGTATTTTTAGAGGATGTTGTTCATCTTGTTGAATGTTACTGACAGAGTAATGGTGAGTAGTTTTGAGAAGTAAGGATTGGATCAAGTTGTGACTGCATAGTTTTTTCTTTTTCTTCTTCTCTTTTCCCTTGAACTCTAAGGGGAACTATAAACATAGACACATGTTGTTTTGTATTCTTGTGTCTAACACATGTTTACTGAGTACTTGTTGTATACTAGTTATTGTGCCAAGTGCTTCCATGTACTGTTTATACCACATTTACCTGGTGAATTGGTAATTTTTAAAATTTTGGAATTGTAATTTTTAAAATTTTGAAATTGAAGAATTCAGAATAAGTCATAGAGAAGTATGTGATTTGCCTCTATACTGAAAGCTAGTGAATGCCAGAGCCAAAATGACAAATTGACTTTATTAGGGGAATCTGAAAAAGAAAGAGGAGCTTTAATTGTGGAAAGACAAATTCAAGAAGCAGAAGAACATACTAGAAATGTCTATTAAGGCTTTTAGTGTTACTAATAATAAATAATAAATACTGAGGCACATGTGAAGATGTGTTACTTAGGATCTCTGCCCTCAAGAAGCTTAGAATCCAGGTGGAGAGAAAAATGTTCAAGAGGTGCAATATTTTCCCTAAAGAAGAACAAAAGGATAAGCCTTCTTCTTTGTAAAAAATTGCAGTGAGATAATATATCAGAATGGAAATGTATAGATGTATGTGAGGAGACCTGTCAGAGATTATGAGGGAATGAAAACAGTTGATCTATTGGGGTTAATTGACTAATAACTGATTTTTAAAGGTCTGATATTTTATGATTGCATTTTTCTCAGTATGTTTGAGAAAAAAGCAGGAGCAACAGTGAAATAAATGCTACCTTTTTTCATTTTGCTGCAGAGCCCTCACAAGGAAGGAAACTAACCATTCTCCTATAAGCATGAAATAAAACTCCCTTTCCTCTGGTTTCCCATTTCTCAGTTTATGAAAGAATATTTAAGAGACTATTAAAATTTAAGAATTAAATGGATGCTGAAATATCCCCTCTGATTACAGATAAAGAGACTAAAACCCAGAGAGTTTCCAGGATTTGTTCTGAAGCTGGTCATGACTCGTGGCAGAATCGGAGCAGCCGCCTTACTGCCAGCTCTGTGGTGGCGGAAAGAGCACCGGCCTTGGAGCCAGAGGTGTGGGTCTAGCACATCTCTGCTGTTTTCTGTTCCACCTGGTACCTCATTCACCCTCTGCCTTTAGTTCCACAGTCAGAATGGGAGGTAATAACACATCACAAGCCCTTTAGGAGGAGTTCTCTATTAACCATAAAGGAACATGGATGATGGGACTGTTAGCAATATCCCTATCTCATCTCTTGAAGATTGTAGAAACTGTCTAGCATCTGCCCTTTCCCTGTCTGGTTCTGTGTTTCTTCTAGGGGTGAAAGATGCAGTCTTGGTGAGACAACAAGATGAACCACATGAGCTTTTGGAAATAAACATTGGTTTTTTCAGAAGAGACCTATGCAGATTGATAGAGAGCATCTCACTGCAATGAGCCACAAACCCTGAAGATTATCTGCCTCTTAAAAGCGCAAAAGATCAGGGAACTATAGCTTTAAGTTGCACTTCAGCTAATGTGTGAGTTTCCACTGCATTGCCCTGGCTACTCTTGCATTCAATAAACATGAGGAATTGCACTGTAATAGCAACCAATGCACCCAGACACACACTTTAATTAAAGGAATACATCCACAATAAGGTGCATTTAAATGAAAAATCTTTCTATTGGAAGTACACTTTCTGTTTTTTTTTTCTTTTTTTCTTTCTGTGGTACTTTCCTGATCTTTAAACACTTTTAAGAGGACAGTAAGCGGAGGTTAGGGTCAGGGTGACTCTCTAGGGAGATGCTGGGGATTATGGCTACCTTGGTTCAAATGGAGCGTTGGCTAAACCTTGTATGGTGACAAGCGGTACAAACAACATCTAGGGTGGCCACACAGGTACTGAGATGGATGGAGTAGAACAGTGCATGCTGATATCCTTTTTCAGGATTTCTTCATATCAGGAGGAGGAGTGATGGCTAGAAGGGGGGGGACAGGGCAAGTAAGAGAAATAATTGAGATTGCATAGATATCTGGACTGATGATTATACAGAGGTCTGGTTGCTGTAGTTCTTTGGATAGAAAACCAAGCTAAAGAGCCGTCTGCCTCTCCCTGTGCTAGTTATGGTATTATTTTCCTTATCAACTGTATTGGAAAATATTTTCTGTCTAATAAACCACATTTATTTAAAGTACACAGCTCAATGGGGTTTGACATCATAAGCTCCTATAAAACCACTTCCAAGTGCAGAACATTTCCATCACCTCTGCCAAAGGTGTCTCATGCCCCTGTGCAGTCCATTCCTCCCTCCACCTATGGCCCCAGTGGAGCACTTCTTTGCTTTTTATCATTGTAGATTAGTTCTCATCTTACACAAATGGGGTCATACAGTGCCCACTTCATTTGTGTGCCTGGCTTTTTTCATTAAGCACAGGGAATCTCAGATTCCATCATGTCACTGTGCATATCAGTAGTACATTCCTTTCTACTGCTTTCTATTGATTTTGGTGTTTTAAGGTTAACACAGTTATTAAAACTTTAAATGGCTATTCTTGCTGGTTCTGTTCTTGGGAAAATCTCTATGCATATCTCAGCTGAGGTCATTTGTCTCCACATTTTAGAAGTATGGACACTGCTCTAGTGACCAACAGCAGTGGTCAGTATGTCCGATCCAGGTTGCACAGTGAGATTGAGGCCAACTTCAGACATGAGTGAGCGACTTCACTTTCACTTTCCTCTCCTTACCTCCCTCCATTCCAGTTTCCTTTTCTCTTTCCATCAGTATTCATGGCACAGTGAATGTGTCCCAGGCACTGCTCTAGGCACCTGAGTACATTAAGGAACAAACAAAAAGCAGACAAAAAACTTCTCCCATCATGAAACTTTCTATGTGTATCAAATTAAAAATAAAATGCTATAACACTTATTGTTATTGTTGGTTTGTGTAGTTGATATACAACTCTTGATATACAGTTGACCCTTGAACAATGTGGGGGTCAATCCGTGTATATTTATTGTCAGCCCTCTGTATACTTGGTTCCTCTTATCTATGAATTCAACCAGCCACTGATTATGTAGCCCTACCTGTAGTATTTACTACTGAAAAATATATGCATGCAAGTGGGCCTGGGCAGTTCAAACCTTCATTGTTAGGGTTAACTGTAGTTGGCTAACTATTGTTGGAATTGGTCTAACAATAACATGTGTTGTTAATTATTGTCATAAGTGCTATAAGGGAAACAGCATAAGAAAGATTAGGGAGAGTCAGGGTGGGAGAGCTGCAACTTAGGGTGGTCAAGAGAGGGCTCATCAAGACAATGTGAGAGAAGCAAAGTTCCAGAGCAGAGATTCCGGTCAGTTCTGTGGATCTCCAGCATACCATTAATTCCTAGAACATGATCTCTTGAATGTGGGCAGGCTTTTAATAGCACCGAAAGGACAGAGCCTCTTGACACCCAGTCTTGAATTTTCCAAAGCATTTTCCTCACTTGACCTAGGTTCTTTCCAGTTCATTTGGATTCTCTATGGTGTTTGGCTCTAATGACTGAATTTAGAAAAGGATGTGGAGTAACTGGAGTAGGCTGAGAAAACATACATGTTCAAAGTGAAGGAAAAACATGCTTAAGAGGAGTTCTGAATTAATTTTTGGACATTAAATGGTTTGGTGAAAGCTTGCCAATTTTTTTTTTTTTTTCAGTGAATGTCTCTTGTATTGAACGATTGACAATGGTAAAGGTTCTGATGAGGAAGTGTATAAGTGCAGGTGAGCTTGGGTAAATAGAATTGATAGATACATAAGCCTATTAATACATAAATAGGAAGGAAATGAGGTCCCTTCCTTCCTATTAAGATGGTAACTTGATAAACTTAGAATCATTCCCTTTAATAGACCTAAAAGACATTTTAGTCTGCATTTATAATCTATCCCTCTGGTCTTGGAGCATGTTAATGCCAGAAGTTCAATCATCTTTTCCTCTTTTTACATTCAAACATCTCAAAGGTTGATTTTCAAGGTCCATCAGTTTAATTACATCAGCCTGTTGGATCTTACTGTCTCAAGAGGAAAAAACTAGACTAGGGGACACTATGCAAATGTATGTTGATGCACTTTCATGAGTTGTAAACTTCAAAGGATCCAAAGAGCTATGGCAGAGGGCTGAAATCTTGGAGTTTGCAACCAGACAGGCTTGAGGGCAAGTTCTACCTTTACCCTTGATCATATCACTACTAAATGGTACTCTGTAAGGAGACTGTAAAGCACCTACTTCATACTGTGAAGATTCAGTGGGATAAACTGAATCCAGCAGCATATGCAAAAGAAAATGTATTATTCTAAAATATTTATTTTTAGGATGCAATATCATTTAATGTTAGAAAAATGAAATTACCTGTATTAAAGTTTTAAGGAGAAAAATTGCATTAACATTTCAGTTGACTCATGAAGATTCTTGAATAGAATTCAACATCCACTAGTGATTTACAGAACAAAAACAACAAAACAAACAAAAACTTTTAGCCGATGAGTAGAAGATGAGTG
>SJYC01063891.1:0-37783 GCA_006408675.1 Madoqua kirkii | reverse complement strand
TTTTTTTTTTTTTTTTTAAATTCCAAAGTCCTGGGGGTCTTCTGTCGTTACTTTTTTTTTTTTCTCATTCCATGAGTTGACACCTGTCTTCACCTACCTGTTTTAATCACTGATTTAGGCGATACATATTTAGTGAACACTTTGTATGTATTCAAGGAGTATAAATACAATTAAATAATACAATCAAATCTGAAAGACATGCTATATTTTACCCATGATAAATGCTCAGTGGAAACAAATGATGAGTGCAGTGAATTGAAAGGGAAGAATAGTGAGTGGGCTAAAGATCAGGAAAAGCTTTGGGGAAGAAGCCCACACTTGCACTGGTCCTGTGTTCACTCTGAGGCACAAGAGTGGTCTTATCCTTGCCATCTTACAAAGACATGAGAGTGTGAATGAGCCTATTTCTTGAGTGGGATTGAAAGGTCCATTTCATTTAGGAAAGATTGATAAAGTAAGAGATAAAGCTGAGAGTACAGTATTTTGCATGTAATATTGGCTCAGGTATCAGCTGATGCACATTTTTACCTATGAATCTTATTTTTCCTATGAGCACAGAATCTACCTCTTTCTTATCTTCTTATACATCAGAGTGCCTTTCATATAAGAGTTGTTCAGTAAATATTTTTTAAATTAGTGTTGCTGAGTTATTTTAGATATAGCTAAAGCTTCATGGAATTCGAAGAAATTGAAAGATATAATTTTACTAAAGCTTTTACCTCTAAAAGTGGGACATGGATGGCATCAGAAATAGTTTACACTCAACTCAAAAGCCTCAGTTGATTGGGTATATATTGAGTTAGAAGACCCTATGATAAGCATAGCACAGTCATGTTCTCAATATTTGTATCTAGATAGGATGGATGTGTACTTGAGTGTGTTAGACACTCTGGTGGGTTGGAATGTTCATCTCCAGAAAGATGGCACATATGTTTCTGTTAAACAGTGTCCCTTGATGCTTATGCTATGCTCACTTCCTTGTTTTGCAGCTCTACAGCTCCATGGACTTTGGAAGACGGTGGCAACTCATGCATGAACGCATCACACCCAACAGGTTTTACTGGTAAGCCCCATCCACAGTCTCACCACTCTCTTGGACAGAAATCGGGCAACATGGCACTCTGGCAATTCCTGGACACCTTCAGCACTTGAAGTCATTGTGTGTCGTAGCCCTTTGCTACTCAGTTTGGTTCATGGACTGGTAGCATTAGCATCACTTGGGAAGTGTTAGAAATACAGAATCTCGGGGCCCATTGAAACTTATTAAGCAGAACTCTATGTATTAAGCAGAACTCTGGTGATTTTATGTGCACATTGAAGTGAGAAGCCCTGGGCTAGACAGCTTCATGAGAAGGTCATGACTGGGTGCTCTTAGCTATGTATTTGTCTCCCCTCTTTTAATAAAAAGTAGATATTTTATGAACCTATTCTAAAAAGCAAGCATTTCCTAAAACGTACTATGAAGAATACTGGTTTCACAGTGCTTCTTCCAAAGGCATTTCTACGGTCACATAATTTTAGGTAACAGTTATCCAACTCTGCCCTTGTGGAGACTCAGGATTCACATTAGGATATTAGAGCCTCTGAGAAAAGCAGAGGAAAGGAGGCTGCCAAATATAAAGTCACTGATTCCCAAACTCACTTTACTCTAGAATCCCTTTCTCATGTCATACCTGATTATCTTTGAGAATAACTTCTTTGGAGCACGTTTTGACAAGTTTTTCAAGGAGTGAATACGTTTCAGGTGGAAAATTAGCCCTTTCCTCTATCCAGAAAGTGTTATTAACTGGTATTTTTTATACACGAATTCTGTTGTTAATTTGGTTGTAGCAGAGTAAACTCGGTTTGGTATAATGTTTACTTTTTACTCTTCCTAGCTATATGAAAGGCTTCTAACATGCATCATGCTTTCATTTCTGCAGAAGCAAAGGCCAAATATATCTAGGAATGTATGTAGGAAGCGTATACCAAAGTGTATAATATGCTCAATTATGTGCTTAATTAGAAACAGAAACAAAATTAACAGTACTTAGAAGTAATACCTATTCCATGTCTTATATTAAATACCTTAGTTCAGCTCTCTTAAAGAGTCATGAGATGACCCTTCATGCTTTCCACAAGGTGGGGGTGGTATGGGGGGATGTACGTATATGCTTCTTTGAACATATATATATATATACAACCATGCCAACATCTTTGGAAGCAACATTTCACCCTATCCCCTCTGCACCTACAGAACTATGCTCAGAATTAAAATGATGATTGCTGAAGCACACTGTGAAAATCAACTATGTCTTATTATATACAAAGTACTCGGAGGAAAAAGGGAACTGGTAGTACTGCTTTTACCTCAATGCTTGGACTATTCCCAGTCATTTTCCCCTTTGCAGACCAATTATTATTTGTTCTATAACTACTATTTCAATTATTATTTGGTCTGTATTTAGAATTATATTAAGATTTTTCTCAATAGACTGAGACAGAAAAAGGAAATATTTGTTTTTCTGATGTGCTAGTTATATAATTACTGCTTTTTGCTCAGCTAAGATGGACCAGGTTCTCAGTGTACCATCACTCATAAAGAATGTGAAAAGTGAAAGTTGCTCAGTCATGTCTGACTCTTTGCAACCTCATAGAATAGTACATGGAATTCTCCAGCCCAGAATACTATAGTGGGTAGCTGTTTCCTTCTTCCAGGGATCTTCCCAACCCAGGGATCGAACCTAGGTCTCCCATATTGCAGGCAGATTCTTTACAAGCTGAGCCACCGGGAAGCCCAACCATCACTCAGAAGTCCCTAAAAATAAATAAATAAAAATTAAAAAACACAGCCCTCTGCTATTTCTGGAACAAATTCTTGAGATGGTAAGGCAGTTAGCTGACTAGGAAGTCAAGTTGATGAAGAAGGGAAGTACAGTAGACTGGATAAGCCTTGTCATCATTCCTGAAGGAAATTAAGTTAAGTGGATGAAGGGTAGCATTTTCCTATTTGCAGAAGGCAAGAAGGGAATGTTCTAGCTTCTGTCTGCCTTCCTCCTTCCCTTATAGAGCAAAAAGAGTAAATCCCCAGGTCCTGATAATTATGTTTCATTTCTTTTCCACTCTGTGCTTCTTTCATATATGCCCCCATGGGGAAATATAAAAGTTAGTGCCTGTGCTGGCTAGCCAAGTAGTAGCTAAAAATTCCATTTTTGTAATTATCACTTCTCTGTTTCTGATATATAATTGCCACGATTATTCTTTTAGGTGTCACTGGAGTTGTAGAGAAAGAGCTTATTTTACACAGACCTTTTTTTCCTCCATGGATAGAATCATGATTGTGGAAAGCTCTTATGCTGAAAAGACTTGGCTTGTATGGGTTAGGAGTGGAAATATCGACTCGATACCTCCTTGAAGAAAGACTAAGTGTGCATTTGTCAGGGTATAGAACACAACTTTGGTTAAGACAGAGCCTCTCAGGGCTCTGGTCTCTGCATCCATATAAATGGGAACAGTGTTCTTCCTGTCAACTTCATATAGTTATTGAAAGGACAAGATATCATCCTTTCAGAACTGGACTCTTGGCAATTTTATTTCTCTGTTTCAGATTTATAATTTGTAAGTTATATCTTTAAGTACTATATTTATTAGTAGTTCTGAATTTATTTAATTGCTCAGTCACGTCTGACCCTTTGTGACCCCATGGACTGCAGCCCATTAGGCTTCTCTCCCATCCTTCACCATTTCCCAGAGCTTGTTCAAACTCATGTCCACTGAGTCAGTGATGCCATCCAACCATCTCATCCTCTGTCATCCCCTTCTCCTCCTGCCTTCTATCTTTCCCAGCATCAGGTTCTGAAGACCATAACATGTAATTGAGTTGTCATTTTTTCTGGGATCCAGAAAATCCTATGCCTGGTGAGACTTTTTCTGTGTATATCTAGTAACAGTTGAATGGGTCCAAGAAGCCACATCTCAACCTAACTTTATTGTCCTCACTCTTTCTTGAGTCTTGATTTTTCTTATGTCATAAAAACAAGACAAATCAACAGCCAAAAGCCTTAAAACTGCTTCTTTTTTGAGGGGTGATGCAGAGTGAAGTGGTATTGGAGCTGACAGGGACACATGGAGGGAAGGGCAGTCATGCCAAAAACAAGAAATTGAAGTAAAAGACGTATCTTGCAGTAAGTAGACAAATAGAGTAAACGTGCAACCCAGACAGAATATTGCCCAGATATTGTTGTCTATAATTTGGAGATTTTCAAATTTCTAGAGATAGATCTTTCATGAATGCTAGGTTTCTTCTCCCATACTGCCTTTGGTTGGTGGAAAGTAGCAATCTAGAGGGGACCTGTGGGGAAGAACACCGTGATATAGAAATGATTTCTGCCAAGGGTGCAGAAGAATCAACCATCTATGATGATGATCAGTGTAATGTCTGTGAAAATGCATCAAGAACTGTAAGGAGTATCATGATTATTCATTTCCTCCTTTGTGCCCTATAGTGCCTATGAGTTAGGACATGGGCCATAATTTTCCCATGGGCCATAATATTAGCATTAGTAATAAAAGATTCATTACAGGTAAAATTTTCTTTATGAATTCCAGATGTTCTAATGCCATCAAGAGAGGTCACCTAGGAATCTTGCACTATGGAGTGACTCTACCATCATGCCCTGAGCATCAGACTGACATGCAAACTCTTATGTGTGACCATTTCACTCATTTGATATGTGGTCAACAGGCAGATTACTAGCCCCGTCTTATGCCCCTATTCATCACCCCAGTTGCTTTAGCAATTTTAGTTTGCAGGGAGAACACAATCTTTCTCTAGTCTCTGCTGGGGCAGAGGTATCACAGGAAAAGTGGTTTTTGGTTTAGTAGCCTACTGAGCTGCAAATGAATAGTACCTCCACTCTTCCACTGGGAGATATTTAACAGGCAGGCACACTCTGCAGTGGGAAGATTGTTTTCATTGCACATCCAATGTGAATACTTTGTCATGGTTCACAGCTTTACCTCAGTGGCCCCTCAGTCTCCCTAGGTGTTCACCCTCCTCTGCCTTCATTTTCAATGAGGGGACAGGCATCTAGGCCTTGCTGAGTTCTCTGTGCAACTGGGCTGGCCTCTAAGTGCCTCTGATCCCTGATTTGAGTCTTGATTTTTCTTATGTCATAAAAACAAGACAAATCAACAGCCAAAAGCCTTAAAACTGCTTCTTTTTTGAGGGGTGATGCAGAGTGAAGTGGTATTGGAGCTGACAGGGACACATGGAGGGAAGGGCAGTCATGCCAAAAACAAGAAATTGAAGTAAAAGACGTATCTTGCAGTAAGTAGACAAATAGAGTAAACGTGCAACCCAGACAGAATATTGCCCAGATATTGTTGTCTATAATTTGGAGATTTTCAAATTTCTAGAGATAGATCTTTCATGAATGCTAGGTTTCTTCTCCCATACTGCCTTCGGTTGGTGGAAAGTAGCAATCTAGAGGGGACCTGTGGGGAAGAACACCGTGATATAGAAATGATTTCTGCCAAGGGTGCAGAAGAATCAACCATCTATGATGATGATCAGTGTAATGTCTGTGAAAATGCATCAAGAACTGTAAGGAGTATCATGATTATTCATTTCCTCCTTTGTGCCCTATAGTGCCTATGAGTTAGGACATGGGCCATAATTTTCCCATGGGCCATAATATTAGCATTAGTAATAAAAGATTCATTACAGGTAAAATTTTCTTTATGAATTCCAGATGTTCTAATGCCATCAAGAGAGGTCACCTAGGAATCTTGCACTATGGAGTGACTCTACCATCATGCCCTGAGCATCAGACTGACATGCAAACTCTTATGTGTGACCATTTCACTCATTTGATATGTGGTCAACAGGCAGATTACTAGCCCCGTCTTATGCCCCTATTCATCACCCCAGTTGCTTTAGCAATTTTAGTTTGCAGGGAGAACACAATCTTTCTCTAGTCTCTGCTGGGGCAGAGGTATCACAGGGAAAAGTGGTTTTTGGTTTAGTAGCCTACTGAGCTGCAAATGAATAGTACCTCCACTCTTCCACTGGGAGATATTTAACAGGCAGGCACACTCTGCAGTGGGAAGATTGTTTTCATTGCACATCCAATGTGAATACTTTGTCATGGTTCACAGCTTTACCTCAGTGGCCCCTCAGTCTCCCTAGGTGTTCACCCTCCTCTGCCTTCATTTTCAATGAGGGGACAGGCATCTAGGCCTTGCTGAGTTCTCTGTGCAACTGGGCTGGCCTCTAAGTGCCTCTGATCCCTGATAGCATTTGTTTGTGTAGTATCATGAACAAGAGAAAGATGTCTCCTATGTCTCTTTCTTAGGAGAAGGCAATGGCACCCCACTCCAGTAGTCTTGCCTGGAAAATCCCATGGATGGAGGAGCCTGGTGTGCTGCAGTCCATGAGGTCACTGAGAGTTGGACACGACTCAGTGACTTCATTTTCACTTTTCACTTTCATGCATTGGAGAAGGAAATGGCAAACCACTCCAGTGTTCTTGCCTGGAGAACCCCAGGGACAGCCGAGCCTAGTGGGCTGCCGTCTATGGAGTTGCACAGAGTCGGACACGACTGAAGCAACTTAGCAGCAGCAGCAGCAGCATGTCTCTTTCTTACTGACTTCCCCTTAATTGTTCTTTCTCCTGAAAGACCAAGGTTACTTTGTTTTTACTTGATGCCACTGCAGGAAAATGTTCTGATCAAGTAATATACCCAAAGCTGCCAGGAACTTAAATTCTTACCCCTTTTCTGGAGTCCTTGGGCTTTAAAATGGACTGGTCTTTAGAGTAGAAGAAAAAAGAAAGCCCTATAAGAAGTCAACAGGTGTGGAACAAGCTCTAGACCAGCCCACTTCAGGGTGCTCGAGGAGAGAGGGTTCCTAGTGGATGGCTCTTTGAAGCTGTAACAATGCCTGGCTGCAGGCTGAGAGTGGCTGGCATGCAGGGACAGTCAGGATGGGCTTCATCTCTACTGTCCTTTGATTTAATTGGGCTTACTCTTTGTAGGTTTCTAATGATGGTTGTGCCAGCAGCTTCTATTTTCTTCTTTCAGAAAGGTCATTAGGGAGGGTAGGAAAAATGTTATAGCAAAACATGTCGCGTCTGGTGTGTAGAGCTAGAATGTCCTAGGAATATATCTTTTAAAGAAGAAAGGAAGGATATGGACTAAAGACTCCTTTCATCACAATATTTCCTTTCCAATCTTCCATTGTTCTTGTTTTTTCCAGTCTCTTTGTATGCATATGGTCTTTTATACATAGCTCAAACATTTTGCACATGAATTTGTATAATCTGCCTTCTCCCCTTTTAATGTTCTATTATAACAATTTTATGATATTATAAAATCTTTACAATCATTTTAATTGTCTATGCAACACTTCATTATGTAAAGAGACATACTTTATAACTCTGTTTTTATTGAACATTAGAAATTTTCATATTTTTCATTGTCATAAATAATAGTTTAATATTTTATACATATTTCCTTAGTATCTAGGATTTTTTCCTTGGACAACTGTCCTTGGTAGCCCAAATGAAAACTTGTGTTTATCCCAGCCTCAAAAGAGTGTCACATTCAAATGGAATGACCAAATTAAACACTGAAGCATTTTAGGGAAATAAAGCTTTTATTGAACGTTTTCTTAAAAGAGTTGCAAAGAAGCATCACATCACACAGCACACAGTGAGTTTTCTAAAACTTTCTTTGTCCATACCTAACAGTCCAAGATCCTGATCATCATGGTAGTTACTGTCTCATCTTTTCCTTCTCGTTCCATGAGCTCTAAAACTATTCTCAGTCACAGAGGTTCATTGTCTGCAGCAGGGCCCCTTCCAGAGAAAACCTTGTACCCCACACACTTTCCTCCCCAGGTATCATCAGCTTTTCTTATATAGAAAAGCTCATCTCACCATCTGTCACTCTTAGCCTTTCCTCCAGGAAATCAATCTTTACTGCACAGCCCTTAGGAAATGTAAGAGGGGGAGCTGGTGATTGTTAGAGTCCAATAACTTTGGTTTAACCACTACTAAAAGAAGAATAATTACATCAGAATATATACATTTTGAGTATCTTTAATACCTTTCTTTAAAAATGTCAATTGTGTGCTGTTGTATGTTCTCACCTAAAACATATGCAAGTGTGAGTCTACTTATGATTATTACTGACTTCATTCTTGGGGCAGGCAGCTTCCAGATGGTCCTCAGTGCCCTCTGTCTTCTGGGAACCTTCTCACTGAGTTTGAGCTCCTTTTAGTGACTTGCTTCTGGTGACTAGAGTGCAGCGCAAATGAAAAGATATCACTTCAGAGATTCATCTACAGAAGTTTTTGTCTTAGGGACCTTCTTGTGATTCCTTTGTGAGCTGCCCTGTGGAGAGGCCCATATGATAAGGAAGCGAGTTAGTGAGGGAGTGAGGGCCTCAGTCCAACAGCTCGGTTCTAGCGAGAAACGACTGAATCCTGCCAACAGTCTTGTGAGTGAGCTGGGAGGCGGGTCCTTCTCCAGTCAGGCCTCAGGGGAGACTGCAGCTCTGGCCAGCTCATCAAGCCTGTGAGAGACCCTGAGACAGAGGCACCCAGCAGAGTCAGACCCAGATTCCTGACACATAGAACTGTGAAACAATAAACACTTGTTGTTTTTAGCTGCTAGGTTTATAGTGAGATTGTCTGAACTTGTTTCATTCTATTCTGTTTTGTTCTGTTTTACATTCTGATGGCATAGTTTTGCTTTCTGAGTATACTCTTTGCTGCCTATGTGTCTATGTGTGAGGGTGAGCCCAGTGTACACATTCCTGATTCAGAGAAGTGTTAATCTCACTTGCAAAAATCCCATTTATCTCAGTCCTAGACTTACCTATCTCAGCCTAGTTAGTGGCTGTGAGAGTGGAAGACATAGAGCAGAGAAGCAGGAGGTGAAAATGGGACATGATTACCTTGAGATAATGTGGCTAGTGAGCCCTCTTACATCTTTACTTCAATTTAAACTCTGAGATCCCACCTGTTCTGGAATGTGTTCTGTTTTGCTTCAAGGATAAGCTCCTAAACTATGGTTCCTGAGGAACTGCGTGGCGAGTCATCCTTTGTCTGTTAATACATTACCCATGACAGAAGGAGAGTTGGGGGTTAGGCAGAATGGCCTGAGATTGCTTCCTGGAAAATCAAGGTCTTTTCAAACAAAGTTACCATTATGGGCGGAATTTTTGAAGCTGCCTCTACAATTTTGCAAACACAGTCATTTGCAATCTCGAATAATGGGATTTAGGCATCGACCTGATAGAATCAGATTTAGATGCCCTTTGCAAACCAGGGTACGCCACAAATAATATTTAATTCAACTTTCCCTTACATTTTTTAAATGGTGCAGCAATTTAAAAATGCATTACATTCAGAATAATACATGCAAGGTCAGAAGGGGGGATGTGAAAGCTCAGCTCGTAAGGAGAAATCAGTTTCTACTTTGCTGATGGGGCCACTCGTGTGCTGTATGTCTGATTGCATCTTGGCCTTGGAAGAGCTATCTTAGTGCTGAGAGCAAATGCAGCACTTCAAAGCTACTCATGGTGGTCAGCCAGTGCACTGAGGAAAACGGAAAGCTCACCTCTTCAGGTGAAATCAAGACCTGTTGAACTCATAATAATTATCCTAAGCACAGATGAGTTCTAGGAAGGAGGGTAACAAGGAGATGTCAGTAGTTATAGACTTTATAGACTTATGAAGTCTTTATTGTGAAGAGAAGGTGTCATATTTGACCCTGCCTTGGGAACTCTGAAAAGATTTGTGTGTCAAGCAGAGAAGTCAAACACTGAATTAGGCAATGCATCCACTTACCTAATCCAGTCTAACAAAAATTCCAAGATACAAACAGGAAACATAATTTCTTTTTTTCCCAGCTTCTTGGATGATTTCTCTGGAATTAGAAACACATGGCTTCCAAATGCTTCTTCCACCCCATGACTATGTGGAAAACACGAGAAATAGTTCTTCAGCTCAGAGACAGGGAGATCTCACTGATAAAATTTCAGAGGGTATGAAATGTGATTGTTCTCACAACAGGTGAGATTTCAGAGGTTACTGTCCTTTGAGGAGAGGCCAGGAGAGACCCACGTGGAGTAAAGCACTTAGACTGCTCTAATCTTCCTGAAACTCAAATTGTCCATTTAAAGCTTCTTCTCCCTTTATGAAGAAGTGGGGACAATGGAACCACTGATAGACAGATGAGCTGTGTTTAGTGGCCTTGACTAGGAATCTGAGAATTGGAGGGTCAAGGAGAGGTCTAGAGAGAGAAGAAAGAAAAGGATATTGAGCTGAGCATGAGCAGCCCAAGGAGAAAGCATCCAACTGAAGGTTGAAAGTGAAAATGAAGTTGCTCAGTCGTGTCCAACTCTTTGTGACCCCGTGGACAGTAGCCTGCCAGGCTCCTCTGTCCATGGGATTCTCCAGGCAAGAATACTGGAGTGGGTTGCCATTTCCTTCTCCAGGGGATCTTCCCAACCCAGGGATTGACCCAGATCTCCTGCATTGCAGGCAGATGCTTTATCCTCTGAGCCATCAGGGAAGCCCCAACTGAAGGGTTGGACTTGTTTAATATGCAAGTTGGAGACAACGTTACAGGCAGGAGGAATCACCATTTTCCTCACTGAGGAAATCTAAGCTTGCTGTGTTTCTGGTTGGGTTAAGAGTGTGTATTAACCCGAGGCACCATAGCAAACTGCCATAGACCTGGGTGGCTTCAACAGTAGACATGTATTTTCTCCTACTTCTGGGGGCTGGGAGGAGATCAGAGTGCCAGCATGGTTTCTGGAGAGAGCCCTCTTTCTAGCTTGTAGCCTTCTACCTTCTTGCTGTGCCCTCTCGAGCTATTGCCTTTTACAGGGACACTAATGCCGTGATGAGGACTCTACCCTCATGACTTCATCTAACCCTAATTATCTCCCAAGGTCTTCACTCCAGATAGCAATGCCCAGCATTGCCTTTGGATCTGCCTGCAATGCAGAAGACCTTGTTTGATCCCTGAGTCAGGAAGATACCCTAGAGAAGGGAATGGCACCCACTCCAGTTTTCTTGCCTGGAAAATCCCATGGACAGGGGAGCCTGGCGGGCTATGGTCCATGGGGTCAAAAAGAGTCGGACACGACAGAGCAACTAACACTTTCACTTTTACTTTAGAGGTTAAAGCTTCAACATGTGCGTGAGGATGAGTTTGGGGTGAGGAACACAGTTCAGTTCACAGCTTGATAAGCAGGGAAGACATTGAGAAGAAATGCAAAATTTCCAGAGAACTTCTCACCAAGAAGAATCCTGGAGCAGAAGTGCCTCAGGCTTGTAGGAATAGATGGGAAGGCAATACTGAAAATACAAAAACAATTTTAAAAAGACACAAACACAATATACTACTATTTTCTGATCATAGCATCAACACACGCTTATTGTAGACATTCAAGAAAATGCAGGAAAATAAAAAGAAAATAATTACTTCTAATTTCACTGCCCAGAAGACATCACTTAAAAAATATCAAGTACTTTTCCATAGACTTTTCCCTGTAATATAGTATAAATTTCAATATACTTAAGTTTGTTTGACAATTGAAATCATGCTGTTTATGAAATTTTGTATATTATTAAAACATACTTGAACATTTTCCTGTACCATTCTGTACTCTCTCTAAACATAATTTAAAATTTGTATTACTTGAGTTGTATTTTAATTGGTGGCTATATAGTAATTTAATCACTCTACTATTATTTTGCATTGTTCTTGCTTCTAAACATTTACTATTAAGGAAGTTGCTGCAATGTTATTTTGAAAGCCTTTAAGTAATTATCTTTCTAAGGTTGGTTTATTATGATTTTTAAGGATAGACTACCAAAACAATATATATAAATATTAGCATGCCAAATTGTTCTCTGGAAAGTTTATACCAATTTCCACTCAAACTAGTGAAATGCCATTTCAACACCTCATAAAAATTTAATTTAAAAAAGTAATCTAATTTAATATGCAAAAATGGATTTCCCTTGTTTTAATTTGCATTTCTTATCAGACTGGTGAGCTTAGACAAGTTTTCATATATTTATTAGCCATTGTATTTCTTTTATGTGATATATAAGAAGTATATTTATAATCTATAACTAACAGAGGTTTATCTATAATTTGCCTACATGCATATATAGTTGGTGCCCTAAGATTCTTTATATTATAAAGAAAATGTGTTTAAGATTTTTAAGTGATCAAGAGAGTATGATATGACTACAGATTTATTCCTGTGGGAGTTTAGGAGTTTAAATAGGAGAAGAGCTTTGCCCTTAATAGCTGTATGAGATTGGGCAATGGTACTTAATCAGCTGGTGTCCTTTCTAACTGGTGGGACAGCAGTATACCCTGCCATTGCCTCCTGGCTAAATGTCAGTCTTTTTAGCTTGGAACATCGTAAGTGCTCAATAAATATTAGATAGAAAATTAATAATAAAACAACTTATGAGAAGATAATTGGAAGAAATGACCATCCTCATTTATTTAGGGGCAGATAATACTTAGCATCTCTTTGAAACTGAGCAAGGTTGAGTGCATCTGCATATCTGATTTTTCTTCTATGTTCAAATCCCATTCATTACCTAATAGTCAGTGTTCATATTTCTGATCTGTTTCTCCAGCTATCAGAATATGTCTTTTTATTATACTTGTTAAAGCTATTTTTAGAGAAAAATATTTCTACTTTGATGTTTATAAAATTCATAAAACCATAAACTAAAGATTGTATTGTATCTTGTCCTATGTACTTTAACAGATGTGATGCAAATGTTGAGACATGTCTGTGCAGATTGTGAATGGAACATGGCTAGAAATGGGAAACACCAATAGAATATGAGTAAGAAATGTCATGATTGCTCAGAAGTTGAAGGGCCCAGGTTAGCCTGGTATACCAAGTGAAGGTTACTTACAGGAAATGGGATTAATGAACCTTGAAGAGTGGGTTTACTTGGCAAGTAAGAAAGGGAGAAAGGTTTTCTTGCAAAGGGAAGCTGATTAGAACAAAGCTGAAGTCACAGGATATTTGGAGAGCATTAGTATATCTGCTGAAATAGCATTTCTCAACCACAGCATTTTTACCATTTTGGTATGGATGATTATCCTGTGGGTTGTGAGAGGTTTTGCTGGATCCTTGGTCTTTATTCTGTAAATGCTTACAGTATCCCTCTAGTTGTGAAAACCAGAAGTATCTCTAATATTCTGATATTGCCAAATGTTCTCTGAGGGGCATCTTCAGCCCTGATTAGGAGTCACTGTGCTAGGAAGATAGGATTTGTGTTGAGGGACAGTGAGAAATGAAGCTGGACATATAGACTAGATTCAGACTGTGAAGGGCTTCAAATACTGGGTAAGTGGTTTAGACATAGCTCTCTGGCTAATGGAGGGAATTCATCTTTTGTTCAGGGAAATGACATGATATTCATATTTTATGAAGATTTATTAACATTTGGCACTTTCCTTGTGATGCTTAAGTGCATTCTGCACAGCTCTCTGTCAATAGATAAGCTACTGATTTTTCTCAAGACAGATACAGCTCCTCTAACGTATCTTGATCACAAGTTTCCTTCTCTGGTGGAAAAAGTATGAAATTGTGGACTTTTAAAAATAAAAATCAGTTCTAATGAGATGGATGAAACTGGAGCCGGTTATACAGGGTGAAGTAACCCAGAAAGAAAAACACCAATACAGTATACTGACACATATATATGGAATTTAGAAAGATAGTAATGATGACCCTGTATGTGAGATAACAAAAGAGACACAGAGGTATAGAGCAGACTTTTGGCCTCTGAGGGAGAGGGAGAGGGTGGGATGATTTGGGAGAATGGCATTGAAACATGTATACTATCATGTAAGAAACGAAGTGCCAGTATATGTTCAATACAGGATACAGGATGCTTGGGGCTGGTGCATGGGATGATCCAGAGAGATGATATGGGGTGGGAGGTGGGAGGGGGCTTCAGCATTGGGAGATCGTGTACACCTGTGGCTGATTCATGTCAATGTATGGCAAAACCAATACAGTATTTTAACGTAGAATAAAGTAACAATAAAATAAAAATAAAACAAAAATATAAACCTAGTATATATTTTGAAATAATTCATTTCTGTTTATACTTTAATCAATAAAACAGCATTATAGATTTTTATTGAACTAATGATGCAGTGACTTTAACACACATTTTATTCTTGTCCTCTTCTAATTTTTGTACACATGAAAGTAATTTTTCACAAAAATATAGTTGTAATAGGTTTCCTTATTTATTTATACTATCATGTAAGAAACGAAGTGCCAGTATATGTTCAATATAGGATACAGGATGCTTGGGGCTGGTGCATGGGATGATCCAGAGAGATGATATGGGGTGGGAGGTGGGAGGGGGCTTCAGCATTGGGAGATCGTGTACACCTGTGGCTGATTCATGTCAATGTATGGCAAAACCAATACAGTATTTTAATGTAGAATAAAGTAACAATAAAATAAAAATAAAACAAAAATATAAACCTAGTATATATTTTGAAATAATTCATTTCTGTTTATACTTTAATCAATAAAACAGCATTATAGATTTTTATTGAACTAATGATGCAGTGACTTTAACACACATTTTATTCTTGTCCTCTTCTAATTTTTGTACACATGAAAGTAATTTTTCACAAAAATATAGTTGTAATAGGTTTCCTTATTTATATATTTTTTTCACTTTTTCCTAACCAAAACACTTTTCTGTATATAGGCAGAGTATTTATAATTATTATATTCATGGTGACAGAGTATCATACTGAATTAATAAACTCTCTTTTATACTAATGAAATATGGAAAAGTTAGAGGGGAAAGGACCCTAAAAGATCCAGTGGTTTTGGTCTAGTATTCTTGGAAGTTCTAAGAGGTGATTCTATCTCTGAGGTGATTAGACATCTAAGAGGTGATTCAGTTCAGTTCAGTTCAGTCGTTCAGTCATGTCCGACTCTTTGCAGCCCCATGAATCGCAGCACACCAGGCCTCCCTGTCCATCACCAAGTCCCGGAGTTAACTCAGACTCACATCCATTGAGTCAGTGATGCCATCCAGCCATCTCATCCTCTGTTGTCCCCTTCTCCTCCCATCTTCAGTCTTTCCCAGCATCAGGGTCTTTCAAATGAGTTGGGTTTTCGTATCAGGTTGCCAAAGTATTGGAGTTTCAGCTTCAGCATCAGTCCTTCCAATGAATATTCAGGACTGTTTTCCTTTAGGATGGACTGGTTGGATATCCTTGCAGTCCAAGGGACTCTCAAGAGTCTTTTCCAACATCACAGTTCAAAAGCATTAATTCTTCGGTGCTCAGCCTTCTTCACAGTCCAACTCTCACATCTATACATGACTACAGGAAAAAACATAGTTTTGAATAGGTAGACCTTTATTGGTAAAATAATGTCTCTGCTTTTTAATATGCTGTCTAAGTTTGTTATAGCTTTTCTCCCAAGGAGCAACTGTCTTAATTTCATGACTGCAGTCACCATCTGCAGTGATTTTTAGACCCCCCCAAATAAAGTCTGTCACTGTTTCCATTGTTTCCCCATCTATTTGCCATGAAGTGATGGGATTGGATGCCATAGTCTTAGTTTTATGAACGTTGAACTTTAAGCCAACTTTTCCACTCTCCTCTTTCACTTTTATCAAGAGGCTCTTTAGTTCTTCACTGTCTGTTGTAAGGATGGTATCATCTGCGTATCTGAGGTTATTAATATTTCTCCCAGCAATATTGATTCCAGCTTGTGCTTCATCCAGCCTGGCATTTCACATGATGTACTGTACACATAAGTTATATGAGAAGGGTGACAAATTGCCCCAGGAACTACCTAATATACTGAGAAACCTTAGGAGTGCTTAGTGATCAGTTCTTTGGCTCCATCATTTTTACTCGGTCAGAACTACTCAGCTTTTTAATGTTTTATATATTAGGCTATGCAGAAGATTCATTTTGAAGATAGAATGCTTCTTCATTCAATAAAGAAGCAAAAATATTTATAAAATCACTGATCTAGACTGATCTTTTCATTTTACACAAGCTGCATACTGGTATAATAATCTAAAGGTTATCTTCCTTAGTGGTTGCACCACCTTGAAGTGCAGACACTTATTGATTGGTTAAAATTTTGCCAAAGTACCTAAGTTATTGTGCTAATGAGGATGCTGTCTGGTGACCCTCCACTCTATCAATGGGCTCAATGTATTTTGGTGAGAAGATAAAAGTCCACATGGAAATGATTTTGACAAGTTAAGTGATAATTCATAGAGCCAGATGTGAGAGAGGGTGAAAGACTGGTGACTGAATTGGAAAAAATGTATACTTTCATTTACTTGGTGGTAAACGGCACTGAGCCTAAGTCTTGAGACTACACCCTAGCTTGTTTTATTCTCAAAGTGAAAGTGAAGTTGCTCTTTGCAACCCCATGAACTGTAGCCTACCAGGCTTCTCTGTCCATGGGATTTTCCAGGCAAGAGTACTGGGGTGGGTGGCCATTTCCTTCTCCAGGGGATCTTCCTAACCCAGGGACTGAACCTGGGTCTCCCTCATTGCAGGCAGACGCTTTACCCTCTGAGCCACCAGGAATGCTTAAAACAGGAAATTTCTTTAGTTAGTTAGGCTTTTTCAGCTGTCAACAAATTGCTTTTCAAAGGCAGCAGTTTTCCTTCCATGTACATGTTCATGTTTTTCTGAATCCAGCAACTAAGGAATGCTACCACCTTGATGCCCTTTGTTTACAAATACAATGAGGGACAGAACTGTCATTCAATTTCTCCCAATCAGAACACATTCTCCACCTTCAGGCCTCTTACTTGAATCTGCTCTTTGGAAAGAAGGTCTGGATGATGGATTAAGGGCGTGCCCCGCCCCTTTTCAGCTCCCCACTGGCCAGCCGTGTTGTGTTCAGACATTCCAACCTTTCCCCTTCACAGTGTCGAAGACAAGCTGTCAAGTAATTTGGGCAGAACCGTGCACACTGGAGGCAGAGAGTGAGAGCCCCAAGGGGATTCTTGCTCTGCCCACTCAGCATTTCGTATGGATGTGGGGAGACTGAAGCGTTGCAAAGGTCAGACCCTGGAGTGAGTCTGATCTATAAAAAGCACCAAAGTGTGCAATAATTGCCAAGGAGCTGGGCCAGAAGCACTGGGGGATTTAAAATGGGTGGTCATGCACTTGTCCAAGCGATGCTAAGAATGAGAGATGCAGGATCCTGAGTCCTAAACTTTCTTCTCATCGCCACCCCCATGTTTAACACGTGTTGCTAAAAGACGTGACAGGAGAATAGAACAAATGGAGCTGGGTTTTGTGACTATTTCCTCCTTTCATGGAAGAAGAGATTTGAGACATAAGTGACATAATAAGGGGAGTGACGCCATGTCTCCTTTTGTAATTTCTTTTCTGTTTTATTCTTTTAATTTTTAGTTTCTTTATTTTTTTTTTTCACTTACAATATTTTCCAGAGCTGAGAGAAACTCAGTACATTAGGAAGAGCAAATCTCAGACCTGTGAGGTGTAGTGGAAAGAGTCTAAGAAGGAGTCAGGGCTTCTGAGTATAATTCTCTTTTTGCCACTGGGTAGTGGCCAAGCCTGGGGTGCTCATGGGATTCCTGTCACTTTCTGCATGTTCATCTGTAAAATACAAAGAGCTGAAGGTCTTGAAGGTTTGGCTCAATGCTTTCTGCCTAGGCATCGATGATCCTCTTGCAGCCTGAGTGCTGATCTCCAACATTAAGTGGTGGCAGGATAGGAGATCCTGTCAGTCCTCTGACAGAGATAATTTTGCTTCTCAGATGGTAGTCAAGGGAGGACCTGAAGTGCATTGACCTAAGCTGCTCATTAAAGCACAGATTCTTGGTCCCTACCCTGAAACCCTCAGTTGAAATCAATAGACCCTGGCCTCAGGTGCCTCTGTTTCAGCACTCTTTCCCAGCAATTCCTTTGTATATTAGGTTTAGAAACCAGAGGAATGAGTTAGGAAGTGGTTTTGAAAACAGAGAGGTTTGGTAGTGGGGTGCCAGGCACTGTGCTTTGGGTCCTGCAGACTGGGGTTACCAGAGTTCCCTTACCAGACCCTCTTTCCTTTCTCCTCAGTACTTGGCATCCGCAGTGAAAGAGTAGTTCCAACCAGTGAAGACATTGCCACCTCCAGGCATCTTTTAAAAATGCAAACCCTCCCTGCTAAATGAGATAATACATTTAAGTGTGCTTGAAAGCTATAAGGCATTATTAAAATGCTTTGTAACTGTAAAGTGCTGTATAGATGTTAGTCATTATTAAAATGTTGCCTCTAGTTTTTATTAACACTGTGGCATAAATGAGATTATGGATTTTATCTACATCCATTGTACTTCCTAAGGACTTCTATTCAAGAGATTGTTTGGATTCCCTAACTCTGTGCATTATGTATTCGTACAAAGGACAGTAGATGTGGGTTATTGTTTCAATGCTTAATTATCTCTTAAGTAATGAATTGTACTTCTAAACTCACTGCCATTTAACTTTATGATGCCTTTTGACTGTACGCAGCAGGTACTTTCTCAGCCTGGCTGTGACTCATCTATTTGACGTGTGTTGACACGATTTAGCAGATGTAACATAGCAGAAGCTTTAAAGTGCCTTCCTGCTTGGGGCGTGTGTCTTTTGCCTCTGCCATCCCCTGGTAGCTGTGATCCTCTCATTCCAGGTTCCATAATGACCAACAAGAGGCACGCCTACACCTGTACCTCTGCGCAGAGCCCAGCTCTGCCCCAGTCGCTAGTTTGAAGCAGAGCCTTCTATGCAGCCCAGTCTAAACAAATTCCCCAGTTATCCCCTGGATGTATGAGCAAAATATATCATTGCTGTTGTAAGCTATTGCATTTTAGCATGGGTTATTATGCAGCAAAAGCTACTGATACAGTAGAGCAAAGAAAAGTTGTGACAAATGGACAAGTGCCTGGTACAAAGCACAGTGGTGAAGTGGCACAACAGAGGTACCACCTGAGATTACTGTGGCCAGGGGAAGTGGCATCAGTAAAGTCTTCATGGAGGAGGTGGCATTTGACAGGAGCCTTGACAGTTGGCTTCATAGGCAAACCTATGTTTGTGCTTATGGGCCTTCTAGTATGACATAACGGAGAAGGCAATGGCACCCCACTCCAGTACTCTTGCCTGGAAACTCCCATGGATGGAGGAGCCTGGTAGGCTGCAGTCCATGATGTCGCTAAGAGTCGGACATGAGTGAGCAACTTCACTTTCACTTTTCACTTTCATGCGTTGGAGAAGGAAGTGGCAACCCACTTCAGTGTTTCTGCTTGGAGAATCCCAGGGACAGAGGGGCCTGGTGGGAGGCCTTCCGTGGGGTTGCACAGAGTCAGATACGACTGAAGCGACTTACCAGCAGCAGCAGCAGTGTAACATAATGGTGGCATTTCAGGCAGAGAAAGGATCAGGAGGAGAGTCTGAAAGTAGGAGAGCATAGGGTGTGTTTAGAAAATTGTTAATAGTTCAGTCTATCAGGAGGTTCAAGTTCTATCCTCATAGAAGAGATGCCGATAAGGCTGAGAAAGAAGATTAAAGTGATAACTTACAGATTTTAAATGCCAGGTTGCAGTTAATACAATTGAAGGGCTCTGCTCAGTGATGGGCATACTCAGATTTAGCCTTTAGGAAGGTCATCCTTGCAGTGGGATGAAGGGCAAATCATAAAAGGGAATGCTGGGGACCAGGTGGCCTATTAAAAGCTATTACTGGAAGTAGCAAATACTGGAAAGAGGAGATGGAACTTCAGGAAATTCTGGAAGATGTGCTTTGCAATGAAAAAAGAAGAAGAACATCTTGAAGAATAGAAAATTAGTCTAACTCCTTCTCCCATTCTAGAATGTTATTTCCTGTCTTTATAATATCTAAAAACTCAAGTTCTACTTGGAAATAAATCAACAAGTTATAGTGACCACAGATTCAAAGACTTTACAGATACATTTTTAATGAGTATTTAAATTCAGCATAATAGTTGCACACTTCATGGAGAACTATACTCTGGACTTGGGTGTAATTTCCCCTAGTGTAAAAAGGCACTGAAGCAATATTGTCTGTTGTTTCTGTATTTGTCTTTTGTGTAGTTTTGGGGGGAGGTGGATGTTGTAGGCAGTGCTCCCTTGACAGCTAGACTTTGAGTCAGGAATTGGTGGCAGGAGATTTACTGGAGCTCAGGAATAACACTCCTTTGGGGTGAGGGGAGCAGTGTCAGTCAGGGAAGTGTCCTGTGATGCAGGTGCAGTTGCTGATCCCATGAGAGCTGCTGAGCTGGGATGGTCCTTCAAAGATGTCCAGCCTTGAGCCAAGGAATGGAGCCTTCCCACCTCCGCATTGACTGCCCATTGATGTGGGCTACCACGGGGGAAAAGTGTGACCTTGGTGAAGGGTTGTCATCAGCTGTGAATACTCCAGAGAGCGACTCAGCTGGGAGTCACCAGCCATTCACACTTCTAACACTGGGGAGTGAATGCCTGAAGAGAGTGGGGTCTAGACAGCACACCGCTGTATCCACGACAGCAGCGGCACAGAGGTTATGCCAAGTCCTGCCCTTGTTCATAAAGGGAAGTGAGTTTTGATAATAATAGCGGTAAATAACAAGGCAGTCATAAACAGCATTGTGAAATAAGTAACAATGATAATCAGAAATTATCATTTATTGAGGGCTTATAAGATCCCCTGGAGAAGGAAATGGCAACCCTCTCCAGTACTCTTGTCTGGAGAATCCCATGGACAGAGGAGCCTGGTAGGCTACAGTCCACGGGTTCCAAAGAGTCTGACATGACTGAGCGACTTCACTCACTTTCACTTTATGCTAGGCCAAGTAATGTGCTTCATCCATGGCACCTATTATTGCAATTTATCTGTTAACAGGGATGCAGGCAGAGCAATGCAGTGGACCAAGGTGGGCCCACTGACTGCAGACGCCCAGGTTGGAATCATGATTGTACTA
Source organism: Madoqua kirkii (assembly GCA_006408675.1). Lineage (NCBI taxonomy): Eukaryota > Metazoa > Chordata > Mammalia > Artiodactyla > Bovidae > Madoqua > Madoqua kirkii. Next base: position 16,771 of record SJYC01063891.1, on the reverse strand, counting down.
TATATTAGCCGCGTGTTCTTGAACACCCAGGGCCTCAGTTTCATCCTTTGTGAGATGAGATTAGTACCAGTAGACTGTGTGGATGAGTGTTATGAACTAGGAAAGGGTGGTGGGATGATCTTTCTGGGTTAAAATCCCACACTGTCGAGTTTAATTTTTGGTACTTGTGAAAGGATAGGCCAAAGACGGATGCCATAGCTGGGACCTTGCTTAATGAGAGAGTGTTTGGTGTTTGTGGAGCGGGAGGGTCAGGGCTAAGAGGGCTGTGTGGCGGCAGGTGACGGCTGGAGATGGTCAGCTCACAGGGTCTGTGTGCCTTTCCCTCAAAAGCCCTGCCCCTGAAGAACGAAACCTAGGGAGTCAACACTTTGTTCCTTTGTTTTGAACGTTCGCCGTGGTTGTCTGAGGGAGTTCCATGTTTTCTAACTTTTCCCCCATGCCACGGAATGTGTCTATTTATTAATAAATGCTTTCGTTCAGCCCCACTATGGCTCCAAGCTTCTTTGGACAGCTTTTGATGGAGATGAAGACTTTTTAGGCTCAGAAATCCACCCTGGTTATAGAAAGAGGCTTGTCACTGCTGGTGTGATTGCTGGACTGGCAAGTGGTAAGACCAGAGAGAAGCATCCGTCAGGGGAGGTGGCCACAGAGAAACTTACTGTTGCATGTCATTAATCACTAATTGCTGAACGATTTTATTATACAGCAGCCATAAAATATCACTTGAGATTTTACAGCCAGTGCTTGCTTTAAGAAACAATTTCTTATGTCAAAATGACTATTAAATTAAGTGATTCCATATTAAACATCCTTTGGACTCCAGATGATTGATGGGGGTATGTAATGAATAAGAACCTTTCCTTCTGGCTACTCAGAAGAGATCAGCAGTCATTTCTGAAACAGCCATCGACCTTGGGAGCCCAGATGAGACATACTGGTTTCCAAGATACACCTGGACAATTAAAGCAGAAAGAGAGTCTTGAGAAGGCAGACTTAGCTTACAGATAAGGAAACTGAGGCCTAGAGAGATAGAGACTCACCAAGAATCATGGTATAGACAGTGGTGCAGTGACCCTGTTATCTAATACTGTGGTTACTCTTAATTGTATATTGTTCTCATTATTCCCAGTTGGACTAATTGTCCCCATTTTATAACTGACAAACCGAGTCTTGAAAAACTCCCTTGTCGTTACCCCAAGCACAGCCATTTCTGAGATTAGATTGTGTTGCCTTCCAATAACACTGACTTGCATTTTGCCCTAAATTTGCTTGTACATGTGCTAGGTGATGGTAGACTCAGTACAGTGACCTAAAACTAAGTCATTTTGGCCTTTCTAGCTATTTCTACTGAAACATTCACGATTTCAGATTTGAAGAACTCTGGGGACAGTGACTGTATACCAGCCACAATCCCTTCCTTCAAAGAGCTTATAATCAACTGAGAGGCCTGATCATCATGTGTTGAATACTTGTGTTCACCTGGGTGATCTGGATAATCTGTGCCTCAGGAAACTAAAGGGTAGGGTAGGTCTCACAGGTGGTGGTACCTGAGTTTCATCTGGTGAGGTCAGATCTAGCAAAGCCAAACGAGGGAGAGTGTTTCAGCCAGAGCCCCAGCAGGAGCTGAGAGTTGGAGACAGAAATAGGGTGATGTTTTGGAGCTTTGCACTTTCAGAAAGCTTTGCACTTTCTGATGCATGCCGAATACCCCTTGGTCAAGTAGTATGCCGTCTGATTGTGAAGGGCTCAGAACCTACGCAGAGGAGTTGAAATTCCAGAACTCATGTTGTTTTAATGTGTATCATTCTCATCAGCTGATCGTTTGCACTTCTCTCTCCCCCCATCTATATTGTAAACTTGCTCAACAGAAGTCTTGCCAGATAGTTCATCCCTGTATACATTGCCTCACACTGAAATAATTAAAGAAATAATTACGAGGAGGAGAGAAGGAAGAAATGAATTGATAAAAGGCCCCTTGAAATAAGCCTGGAGAAGTTGCTAGGAATGAAGAGCTAAGCTGCCCTGGAGAAGACTTGGCTAGGCTCAGCCCTGAGCAGTCCTAGCGCCCCTTTGGTGGCAGTTCTGGGCCTCCTGCTAGCTCCCGTGGTGCCTGCAGGTGGCCCCAAAGTGCTACCCTAGCTTCACTACTCCAGTGAATTCTCTCAACAGACGTGTTCATTAGCTGCTCCTGGTCAAGCACTATGCTAGGCACCAGGCTATGATGGTAGGCAAAACATTCGTGGTCTTTACCCTCTTAGTCTTCAGAGCCTAACAGAGAAAACAGATGGTAATGAAATAATCAGATAAAGATGTAATTGCTTACTCTAGTAAAAGCAGTTGTAAAAGTAAAAGCAAAGGTTGTAATGTGAGGGTAAAACTGAGAGACCTAAGCTAGTCTGGGAGTCTGAAAAGCCTGCCTTAATCGTGTGCATATAACAAGGAACCCGAACTTGTCAGATAAACAAATATGCTTAAAATCAAACCATGTAGGGTGCAGGTAATGAGGACTCTTCGTGTAGAGGTCCATCTTTCTTGATCTCTGCATGAATGAATATGAGGGACGCAGTAGTTCTGGCTAGCATCAGTCCTAACCCAGCTCTCCCGCAATGACATTCTGTGTTTGTGGTTAATTGCCTCTTCCTCTTACATTTCAGCTTTCTTATGTACACGAGGAAGTTTTTACCAGCATTACTGCTACTCAAAGGATAGTCCAGGTACCAGCAGTAGTCCACAAACTGCTACTGATTTGTGATCAGACAAGTAAAAATAAGCACGTTCATTGTGAATTTTCAGACACAACAGCAGTTTGATGTTCTGTGATTTTAAAAAAAATTTATTGCATTTATAAAAATATCATTTGGTAATAGTTCAGGAAAATCTATTCATTCACAAGTGGTTTGAAAACCAACTCTACATGATGACCTCTGAGGACCCTTCTGGCACTGAGAGCCTTTGCTTTTAATTGGATGAGGGTAGAAACTTCTAGATCGCTGTTATAAAATATCCAATGTGAGTTTTAGAGCCTGGAGTTGAGTGATTATGAATGAGAAGATGTCATTCTAGAAAGAACTCTCTTTCAGCTAGATCTCTCAGACATTAGCCAGGCCAACTCCAGACTAAAGAAGACGTGATATCTCTGGAGGCAGGAGTGGTGGTTTAAGAAGACAGTCACAACGTGTCCTTCTCCAGCAACGTACTTGATTTCTAAGCCAAAGCTCTGGTCTCAGAGCTAACTCAGAGCATCTTCACGGAAGAGGTTAGAAGAAAAAAATTTGAAAAAATCCAATAAACTCAAATGACCCAGTATGTTTGCTCTTTCTTAATCCATTTCACTCCCATCTAACTGCTCAAAAGCTACTTTGATTTATAAATGGAATTTAGGAGGTGAGTAGTTTGAAACATAAGCAATTTAAACTTTGGAAAGTGGCTCCCATGAAGCAGAGTAAAGGTACTTAAAGGATTTCTATTTCCCAAGACCCTGGAAACACACTGAATTAGAGTGTCTCTGTTTAACTACTGTTATGGATGGTCCCCTGGGTAAACACTGTGCTTTATAAAAAGCTAATACTCAGAAAAGGTTTTTAAAAATTAATATTCAGGGACTCTTCCAGTGGAACCATGTACTGCTGACATTTTGTGACCGTGTTGCACAAAAGACCTGCGTTCTTACTAAAAAGCAGCTTCTCCCTGCTGCCCCCTGAAATTTTCCCTGTGAACCTCAATTTCTTGGTCCTCTTCTCCAATGCTTCGGGCCTTGGGGGATCTATTCTAGACTTCTGGTCTTGCTAGGAAACAATGGGCTTGAGTAAGTTGAGATGAAAATAGAAGGGTCTAGGTTTAGAGATTGAAAGAGCTGGGGATAAATTAAGGCCAGCCTGGGGCTTCATCTCATTGGTCGCAGAAGGCTGCTTTTCCCTTGCCAGGAGCAGGGCTGGCACGGGGCTGTGGATTTGCCGCCTCACGTTTGGCTCATTACTCCTAGAGACCTAACTGGCTTTGTCATTATTGTCTGTCATTTGGTAGGCACCACTGCATGTCACTCCATTCTTGAACAAAGAGAATTACAATAGCTCAACACCAGCCATGACTTGCTTCCTTCCACTCCTATTTGATTAGCCAAACAGCCCTTGCTCTTGCCACAGAGTGTTTCTTTAATTTACTGTTTCTGATGTGGATTTGTCCAAATCTCTACCATGCCTTCACCACTCGCCTTCATTCCTATCCTTCCCTATCCCTTACTTGCAGCAATCGTTGAGCCTCCTGTTTCACCAAAAGCTAGAGACTACTGCATATAAATGCATCCTACTTTCCTTTGCCCTTTTCCCTGAAAACTTTTCTCTTTCTCTGTATTTCTCTGCTGTGTTGGAAGAGTAACAGTGCCTTCTTAGTGAACTTAAATTTCAATTACACCTTTAATCCTGTCTCTTCCAACCGTTTAGCAGTTTTACTTCATCAGTTACTCTCTAGGTCCAGTATCTTCAAACTCTTTATTCCCTTGCAGTAAGAAGATCATTAATTCTCCTCCATTTAAGACAAAAAGGAAACAGAATTGTCCTTTCCACTCAAGTGACTTTTCTATTTGTCTCTTCTCCATTGCCAAATTTTACGAAACTACGTATAATGAGTGTGGTTCCTCATCTTCAAATCACCTTTAAACCCACCCAGTCAGGTCTCTGCACCACTACTCCTTGGACCATGCTCCTTGGGGAACTCTTAGTGTTGAATCTTGTGCTTTCTTTTCATTCCTCATTCTTCCTCACTTCTGCAGTATTCTCACTGGTGTCGGCTTCCTTCTAGAGTTCGCCCTTCCTTGGTCACTGTGATTGTCTTTTTTTTTTTTTTTTCCCTGTCTTTCTGACCACCTCATTTTTGTATTTTGTTGGTTCCTCTTAGTTTGGGCACCCCACAAATGTCAGTCTTTCCAGGATGTCCTCACCATTTTATTGTTTGCTTTTAAAAAAGATTCATTTCCACAGAAAAGCATATCCACTATCTTTAAGACTGTTAGTTCCTATAATGATCACCAAATCCTTCCCCTACTCTACTCTTTGCAAAATTTTGTGCTTCCCATGCCCTCCTTAGACATCTCCACCCTGATATTGTTCAGACACTGAGGGATAGCCCTAGTGAGATATTCCTCATAGACCTCAAAGCCCAAAATCTCCATGACAGAATATACTGCCTTCCTCCCTCCCCCAAGTTAGTTAAAACCATTCCTCTTGAGTTCTTGGATTATTTTAGTAAGCAATCTCACCACCCATCTTTTCCAACATGGAAATCTCAAATCACCTGGACTCCATTCATTCTCTCAGTAATCCCCAGCCTCTTGCACCCATGACAGTTTATGATACTTGCAAGATATATTTTTCAGCTGTGTCAGTATCATCCCTATGGGCATTAAAAAAATATATATATATCCTCATCAGCTTTCACCTAGCCCAGCTTCCTTTCTGTCCTCTCTGCCTTCCAGTTTTGCTCCTCTTGAGTAAGAATCTTAATGTTGCCTTGTACGTTTCAAAATGCAGACAAAATGATGCTGTCCTTTTGGTTAGAAACTGCTGTTGAAATTAAAAGAGATATGTAAAAGAATTTAAAATAAAAGTGCAATGACACCCTGATGAGTCATGATTACATGCGAAGTGTGTCACAAACATTTTGTGACCAATAATAAAAACTGATGTTGATGAGTTATCACTTCTTCAGTTTTTTTTTTTTTTTTTGGTAAATTTGAGGCAATTCAAGGTTACCAGTACCATTATGTCATTCTTACATACTTGCAGTCCTAAAGAACAAAAATCAATTGCGTGACAGCTAATGTGTCCCCAGTCATTTCTGTCTTACTGCCCGTAGTAATCTGCCTTTTTGGACAATCCATAAAGAGATGCCATAAACATGAATCATTGTTAGGCAGTATTTTACTAAAGACTATTTGAGATAGTGTCAAAATCAAGGTGTACTCACCAGATTCTGTCTTACATGATAAACATAACCAGGGAATCAAGACTAAGAAAAACTAGCCTAGAGAATTTTTTATTGAGATATAGTTGACTTAAAACATTGTGTTACCTTCAGGTGTATAGCAAAGTGACTCAGTTATATATATACACACATATGTGTGTGTGTGTGTGTGTGTGAGAGTCGCTTCAGTTGTGTCTGACACTTTTCAACCCACTTGACTGCAGCCTGCCAGGCTCCTCCACCCATGCGATTCTCCAGGCAAGAATACTAGAGTGAGTTGCCATGCCCTCCTCCAGGGGATCTTCTGAGCCAGGGATCAAACTCTTGTCTCTTATGTTTCCTGGATTGGCATCCAGGTTTTTTTTTTTTTTTTACCACTAGTGCCATCAGTTCATGTCTGACTCTTTGCGACTCCATGGACTGCAGCACACCAGGCTTCCCTGTCCATCACCAGCTCCTGGAGCTTGCTCAAATTCATGTCCATCAAGTTGGCCATACCAACCAACCATCTCACCCTCTGTCGTCTCCTTCTCCTCCTGCCTTCAATCTTTCCCAGGTCATTGGTCTTTTCCAATGAGTCCTTTGTAACAGGTGGCCAAAGTATTGGAGCTTCAGTATCAATCCTTCAGCATCAGTCCTTCCAATGAATACTCAGGACTGATTTCCTTCAGGATTGACTGATTTTATCACCTTGCAGTCCAAAGGACTCTCAACAGTCTTCTCCAACACCACAGTTCAGAAGCATCAAATGCTTCAGCACTCAGCTTTCTTTATAGTCCAATTTTCACATCCATACATGACTACTGGAAAACATAGTTTTGACTAGACAGACCTTTGTTGGCAAAATAATGTCTCTGCTTTTCAATATGCTGTCTAGGTTGGTCATAGCTTTTCTTCCAAGGAGCAAACATCTTTTAATTTCATGGCTACAGTCACCATCTGCAGTGATTTTGAATCCCCAAAATAGTCTCTCCCTGTTTGTCAAATAGTCTATTTGTCATGAAGTAATGAGATTGGATGCCATAATCTAGCTTTTCTGAATGTTGAGCTGTAAGCCAACTTTTTTACTCTCCTCTTTCACTTTCATCAAGAAGCTCTTTAGTTGTTCTTTGCTTTCTGCCATAAGGGTGGTGTCATCTGCCTATCTGAGGTTATTGGTATTTCTCCCAGCAATCTTGACTCCAGTTTGTGCTTCATCCAGGCTGACATTTCACATGATGTACTCTGCATACATACTCCTTTCCCGATTGGGAACCAGTCTGTTGTTCCATGTCCAGTTCTAACTGCTACCTCTTGACCTGCATACAGATTTCTCAGTAGACAGGTCAGGTGGTCTGGCAATCCCATCTCTTGATGAATTTTCCAATTTTTTGTGATCCACACAGTCAAAGGCTTTGGCGTAGTCAATAAAACAGAAGTAGATGTTTTTCTGGAATTCTCTTGCTTTCTTGATGGTCCAGTGGATGTTGGCAATTTGATTTCTGGTTCCTCTGCCTTTTCTAAATCCAGCTTGAACATCTGGAAGTTAATGGTTCACGTACTGTTGAAGCCTAGCTTGGAGAATTCTGAACATGACTTTTCTAGTGTGTGCTACTGCTGCTGCTAAGTCACTTCAGTCGTGTCTGACTCTGTGCGAACCCAGAAACAGCAGCCTACCAGGCTCCTCTGTCCCTGGGATTCTCCAGGCCAGAACCCTGGAGTGGGTTGCCATTTCCTTCTTCAATGCATGAAAGTGAAAAGTGAAAATGAAGTTGCTCAGTCATGTCCGACTTTTCGTGACCCCATGGACTGCAGCCCACCAGGCTACTCCATTCATGGGATTTTCCAGGCAAGAGTAATGGAGTGGATTGCTATTTCCTTCTCCATTGCTAGCGTGTAAGATGAGTGCAATTGTGTAATTGTGTGGTAGTTTGAACATTCTTTGGTATTATTGCCTTCCCTTGGGATTGAAATGAAAACTGACCTTTTCCAGTGTGTTTGTGTGTGTGTGTGTGTGTGTATTTATATATATATATATATACACACACATATATATATATAGTTTTTCAGGTTATTTTCCCTTATAGGTTATTACAAAATAATGAATATAGTTCTCCGTGCTATACAGTAAATCTTTGTTGGTTATCTACTTTATATTGAGTAGTAAGGATCATAGGTAGCACAGTTTTAAAGAATCTGCCTGCCATTGCAGGAGCTAGAAGAGATGAGGGTTCAATCCTCGGGTCAGGAAGATCCCCTGGAGTAGGAAATGGCAACCAAAAACTGGAGAAGCCAAGATGCCTATTCTTGCCTGGAAAATTCAGTGGACAGAGGAGCCTGGTAAGCTGCAGTCTGTGGAGTCAGACACGAATGAGCACACACACACGTATATGTTAATCCCAAGTTTTTAACTTCCCTGGTGGCTCAGAGGTTAAAGTGTCTGCCTGCAATGCGGATGACCTTAGTTGTATCCTTGGGTCGGGAAGATCCCCTGGAGAAGGAAATGGCAAATCACTCCAGTACTCTTGCCTGGAGAATCCCATGGACGGAGGAGCCTGGTGAGCTACAGTCCACGGGGTCGCAAAGAGTCGGACACGACTAAGCGAATTCACTTCACTTCACTTCACTTCTAATTAACCCCCACTTTCATCTCTGGTAACCATAAGTTTGTTTTCTCTGTGTGTGCATCTATTTCTGTTTTGTGTATGAGTTCATTTGTGTCATTTTTTTTTGAAATTCCAAGTATAAATGATATCATGTGATATTTGTCTTTGACTTACTTCATTTAGTATGATAATCTCCAGTTCCATCTATGTTGCTGCAAATGGCATTATTTAATTCTTTTTGTGGCTGAGTAATATTCCCTTGTGTATATGTACCATTTCTTCTTTATCCATTCATTGTCGATGGACATTTGAGTGGCTTCCATGTCTTGGCTAGCCTACAGATTAAATTCCAAACCCTTTAACATGGTGTAGACTGCCTTCTCACACCAAATACCTGAAACATCTTTCCAAACTCACACTCACCTACTGACTTACATTCTACACCTATCACTCATCTCATACATACCAGGCGATCATTTACCTCCAGGTCTTCAGTCATGCCCTCCCTTTGCCAGGATAGTGGAAGCGGAACATTGCAGTTCCAGACAAACTACTTAATATCTCCTAAAATTCTGCTCAGAAGTTACCTAACTTTTGAAACCACCTGAACTCTTTCCTATTTCATTTTCAGAGATGTTAAGGACATGTTTCCTAAGATGGACATGTTTCTTAGATAGGCATCTTGGGTTCTCCATTAGAAGTTCTAATATTTGGGGCCATTTTTCTAAGCCTAAGTTTCTTCATCAACCTAACGATGATAATCATGCTGCTCCCTACCTTATAGAGTTACTGTGGAGATGTGTCAGGTAATTAACCATGCCTGGTTGGGGCTGGGTATCTTCTGCAGTCCTTTTACAGGTTCAGGTCAGCTAATGTCTGCAGCTCCTTCAGACAGTACATGGTAATACTATGCTCATCTGGGATCAGCCTCACTTTGCATCTCTCCAAGCACCTCAAGTGTGGAGTAAATTAATTTTCAGCATGTTAGATGCAATCTCAGGGTAATTTTCCATGATACTTCCCAGCAGGGAGGCTTTGAAATAACATCCTTCTTATAATTAGTACTATGTACTGTGCTGTGCTCATCAGCAGATGGGATTTATCCTTGCACATTTGGACTTGACAGAGGTCAGCCCTCATCTCTCTCTACATGTCCTTGTGTGTTCCTGACAAGCTGGCCTCTTTCCTTTCCTTCTTTCCCAGCCCTCTTCATCATACCCTACCTCTTACTCTAGCCAGATCCTTAGCTCATTGGCTGAAATTAATTATGATATCAGCTAGAGTTTTGAGACTCGGAAGGACTTCATTCTCTGTTTAGATTTCATTTCTGACCAGAGTCATCAAGCCATCACAGTATCAAAGATGCCATATTTACTGCTCCCAGACAATGGAGGACATGGAACAGGGACCTTCCCAACCTTTTCTCTGCCCCTTAGAGTCATTCTTGGGTTCAGTTCCATTAAAAAAAAAAAACAAACAAAACTAGGATTAATAGCATGAACATTTATTACTATCACTAGCATCTTTGCCTTTCATGTCATTATTAGACCTCTTTCTCAGAAGAGAAAACTAAGCTTGAGAGGTTAAGGAAGCAGCCCAAGTTCACACAGTTCCCAAGTGGCAGCATCAGAATCGAACCTAGGCTTTACTCCAGAGCTGAGATATTAACCGCAATTCCTATACCACCTCTCTGTGTCAGATGGTTATCTCCTTCAAGGCTATTTTCAGATTCAACAGGAAGGAGATTTCTGGATGAAATAGACCTGAATCAGAAATACCTGACATCTTCACAAGAGGGAAGAAATCCCAGGACCTTTGTCTAAGGGCCATTTCCCAGCCTGTGATCGAGAAGCTTCACATCATGTCTTTCAATGGAACCTCCATCCCCAGCCCTTTGGAGAACCGTGCATGGGAGGGAGGCAGCCCGTATTTTCTCCACAAACTACAGGACCCTTCCTTGATGGTTACACAGGATGATCTCAGCAAAGCTGACAAGATGTTTCCATATTTGTTAAACAAGAACCATTTGTTTAGCTCAGGAGCATCTGTTGAATAAACAAGATATCTGATGTGCCATTTGCTCATTGGAAATTAACAAACCCTTTAAAAATGGCAATTTGTCAGGAGTTATATGAGGCAGAATTCATTCTCAGCAAGTGCACAAATTGAAACTTCCTTCCTAGGCTTTCTAGAATCCCCCAGAGCTGGCTATACAGAAAAGGTTCCATTTAATTCTACCATCATTAAGGAAAATATGAAGACATGTTGGGGGAAGTGAGGCAAGTGTCCTGTTAGGGAAATGAAGGATCCTGGAGAATGTGTCCTCCAGAACAGTTGGTAGGAGCTATTCGGAAAATGTCTGTCCCCTGGTTGGGAGGCACTTTTTTTTTTTTCCTTTTTTTCCCCTTCTTCCATGCTGTTTCCAAGAATCATTTGGTAAACTTGTCATCAGCCAGCATTATTCCTGTATGTGGCTACCTGTGGGGAGGGAGTGGAGGAGGGGAGGGTTTAAGTTACTATGACAATAAAGGAGATAGGGAAAACAGTGAAATGAAAAGGCTGTCACATCTCTCAGGGATGTAGTGGCTACTACTAGAACACTGGCTAAAATGAAGTCTGAGTATAATCCTATTTTCCCCGTGAAACACAAATGATTCACAGTGTTGGCCCATTTTGAATTCATCCTTGAATGACCACAGCGTGCTGGCACCAGGTGCCCCAGGCAGAAGGGACAGTGAGTGATAGTTAGCATTTAGCAAGTGCAGCTGCCACGATAAGCACAGTGCTGGCATCATTTAGCTATATGCCCACAAACCTGTACTGTTACTCCCATCTACAGAGGAGGAAACCAAGGCTTAGAAAGAGGTAGAAATAGGATTTAGACTCGCGTAGTCGAAATTCCTATTGATGTGGTCATGATGTTATATTGTCTCTGTTAGTCTGAAGAATCAGGGTCCCTGGGAGGCTAGGTGTGAAGACTGAGCAGGGCAGGCTCCATGCTCAGGAGCCCTGCTCTGGGCCAGAACAGAAGTATATTCAGCAAGATCTTCCTGAGATTCCTGGGAAATGTTGGCTGGCTTGAGGCTGATAAGCTGTTCTTGGTGCTTAGTCACTCATTCGTGTCAGACTCTTTGTGACCCCATGGACTGTAGCCACCAGGTTCCTCTATCCATGGGAATTCTTCATGCAAGAATAGTGGAGGGGGTTGCCATGCCCTCCTCCAGGGGATCTTCCCAACCCAGGAATCAAACCTAGGTCTCCCACATTGCAGGCGGATTCTTTACTGTCTGAGCCACCAGGGAAGACCAAGAATACTGGAGTGAGTAGCCTATCCCTCCTCCAGGGGATCTTCCCAAGCCAGGAGTTGAACTGGGGTCTCCTGCATTGCAGGCAGATTTACCAGCGAGGTACCAGGGAAGCCCCAATTTTTGCTGGATTACAATTCAAATTCTTTATCTAGAGGGGCTTTGTGGGTGGGAGAGGCTATTGAGCCAGGCGAGTTTTCAGGCTTTATATAAGTGAGTCCCTGTGGACTCTAGTTAGAAGCTAAGGAATTAGCTGACTCTGGGCCCAGAGCAACTTGCTGCCTCATCTCCTCACATTAGCCCTCTTAGCAATTGATCTTGTAAACTTTCTGAATCAGAGAAATTAAAGATGAAAAAGGGCCTATTAACTGATGTTGCTCCAGCCCTGGACCAAGCAGAATGGCTCCCAGGAGAGGAATTCAGAACATCTGGTTCAGTTTAATTGTAATTGTCCCAGAGGGTCTGACTTCTTGCTCTTCCCCCAGGCAGCCCTTCTCCAGGCCGGCAGATGCAGGTGTGAGCGATGTCTCAGAGGAGTACGCTGTCCTGTGCCAGGGCTCTGAGTCCTCACCTTGTCTCAGTTTCTAGGGCTTGGGAGTTTTCATGTGTTGCCTCTGCAGTGTGCTGGGGTTTGGGAGGTAGATGAAATAGCTCTAACTCCTAGATAGAAGCTGGTGATTTTACCTGTTTCTCCTCTTAGCCAGGAGATGTGCCTCTAGCAGTGTCTATGTAGGTAAAAGGGAGTGTGGGGGCTTGGAACAGGAGTGGGTGTCAAAGACTGACAATACACTGGGAAGACCTGACCCGAGTTGCTGAGTATTCCTAAGCCTTGGAATGTCTTACGATCAAAGCCTTACTATCACAGACTTTGATCCTCATGACAACACTTAGAAGTAAGTATGTTACTTTTCTCTTAACAGGATTCTGAGGCTCAGAGAGGTCAGATGAGTGTCAAGGTCATGTAACTTGGTGGGGAAGCTAGAATCAGAGAGATCTTGGACTGCAAAGCCCCCTCTTGTCCCTGCTTCTTAGTGAAATGTACTGAACAAGATAGAAATGAGGAAGAGGAAGAGGCAGGAAGGGCTGGTGCTGACTTCGAGCTGAAATGGCTGATACTCAAATCAGCCAGGTTTAGCGTCCTAAACTGGGAAGCCTCTAAACTGGGCGTGTGGCATGAGCTCCCTGGGCAGGTCACATGTGCAGAGATCTTACAGTGTTTGCAAATCTTTTAGTAGTAGGCTGTGTTCCCTTCCAGCCCTAGGAAAGGGGATAATTCACTCATATACCCTCTGCTTAGAGAATGAGGCTGCTGGGCAAAGGTGTTCAGTGACTGATCCTTGCATCTTAAGTGCAGCTGGTTAGCATTCATTGGTTCTGCTGCCCCTCCCTAGGTCTCCTCACTTGTTACTGAAGGAGATCTTTTCATTCTTTCAGTTACTTTTTGGGGGGCTGCTATTGGCTGAGGGTCTGGACACTGCCATGAGCTGCTGGTGGTTGATTTTAGATCCCAGGATATTATTCAGGAAGGGCAGGCCTATTTAGATAGATGACTGTCTTGAGTCCTAGCATATATGCAGGGTGAGAAGCATGAGACCCCTGAATGTAGAAATCAGAGAAGTACAGAAAGGGAACTGGGCATCGGGGATGGAGGCGGGAGGGATCATCAAAGAATTGCCTGTGCCACAGTTTGTCCCCAAGGTGACCCTGAAAGAGTTGTTTGAAGGAACAGGAGACTGTACACTTTTATTTTCCACCCATCCATGCCTTGTGTTTCTAGGATTAGTTGGATCTGTGTCACCGTGTCACTCTTTGGGACACATGCAGTAAAAGGAAGCTCTGTTGAGGTTAACTTATGGGATCATTTGAATCTTCTCTCATCTCCTTTTCCACCTGAGGAATCTTGGGTAAGCCACGTAAATTCTCAGGATCCCTATTTATGCACTTTTTAAAAAAATCATGCAGTAGCTCTGTTTTCAAATTTTTGAGGAACCTCCATACTGTTTTCCATAGTGCTGGCAATTTAATTCCCAGCAGCAGTGCAATAAAATTTTCTTATTCTACATCCTTGCCAACACTTATTATTTTTTGTCTTGTTGAAAATAGCCATTCTAACAAGTGTGAAGTAATGTCTCATTGTGATTTTGCTTTGTGTTTCCTTGATGATAATTGATGTTGAACATTTTTTGTATACCTTTTGGCTTTCTTTATACATTTATATATTTTCAGTTTTGGGCAATACATGCTTCATAGATTTCTTCTTAGAATTAAATGATGTAATGATGTAAAGAAATGAGGTGCCTGGAACATTGTAGCTGATAAACATGTGTTGGTCATTTTCTCACCTCTCTCCTCCTTTTCCCATTGAAGAAAGGCAGGCTCTGTGGTGCATCATAGAATGTCCTCCAGGGCTGAGTCCAGTGGACCTGGATTTAAATCTGAGAGCTGCCATTTATTAGCTGTGATGACTTAGACAATCCACCAACCTAGCTCCTCTGAGCCTGTAGTTCCTGGCTAATGAAAAGCAGACAAAAGTTAGAAGTTTTGATCATTGGTTGAACCTCATGATTAAGTACCAGCTTTATGCTAGGATTCATCATGGTGGACAAAGCAGACAAGGCCTCCTCCCTTTAGGAAACTTACATTCTCGAGAGGAGAGGGAGGCATTGTTCAAATAACCACACCAATTCTTATGAGTCTTAAATAGTGTCACACACACTGCCTTGTATCACAGGGACCATAACATAGCATACACATACTAGCTATCAGTACATGAGCATCAGTGATGCTGTGCTTACCATCTTCATGAGGGTCGCATGTGATTACAGCCTCTTTCCTCATTTAATTTCCTATTGTCTTCCAGACCCATTTATACACATAAACCCGTGTGTACAAAGCAGAGACCCTTTTCTCTAACGATTCCTTTCAGCCCCAGTTAGGTCTGGCATGGCCATTAGTAAGGTTTTCCCATGAAGTGGACTGTCTTTGTAGGCTCTGAGCAAGCATGTCCATGCTACCATAATGTACCAGAATGTGTGCCCCTAACACTCCTGAGGCAAAGATCAGGAAATTCTGTTTTTATTCTCTTCAGAGCTAAGATACAATTAAAAATGTTACCACAGTAATTGGCAACATCCATTAACTTGATGAGAATTGCCAGAGGCAGCACATTTTCCCCCCTTCTGCACATTATTAGTCTATAAATTACCTGGTTCCTTTCTCTTTCTTCTCTAGAATTTCTACAAAATATCCGCCCAAGCTGTCTCCTTAATGCCCTTTGCCTTTGCAAATTAACTCTCTCAGTTTCTCCAGCACTTCCAGTCCACACCACACAATCGTGCATCTGATTGCTTGTGCTGATGTACGGAGAAGCAGCTGGGGAAAGCCCACAGCACTGAGAGCTCTGGCCTCAGAGTCAGCAGAGTCTGGTGGGAATCCCAGCTCCACCTGGTTATCTTGAGTGAGTTTGTCTTGGGGTTTGATTATATGCAAAATGGGAACAATACCTGCTAGGACTAAAGCAGTGAGATTACAGGAGGATGATGGGAAGGTGCTCTGTAAACTCTTGCATGTGGAGCCCTCCAGATCATTGGTCCCCAGCAGTAACTTTGTCTTCCTGCTCCCGCCTGGTCTTCTGGTCCCCATAGAGGTGCAGGGCAGATGGGATTTGGTGGCACAAGACTGTTGAGAAAAGCGCTCTTCAGCTGCAGCTGTACCCTGCTGGTGGCCAGCAACATCTCAAGGACCTTCCCAGCAGGAGCTTCCTCTCCCTTCTGATGCACTCACTTGATTAGGAAGATATCCCACCCCTGTCTCAAGAAGTAAGGCAGAGCAGGATGGAACAGGGGTGTAAAAACAGTCAGCACAAAGGAAGAGCTCATGTACCTCCATCCTCCACAGCCACAGAGTCTCTCAGTGCCAGAGACCAGAGAGGGAGGGAATCCTGGCATCACCCACTCCACACCAGGCAAGCCCTGTGATTTCCAGAGACAGGAACTGTGCCCAGAGGGGTCAAGTGAGATAGCCAAAGCCACAGTGCTAGACTGTGACCAGAACTAAGGTCTTTGCCTCAGCCCAGTGCTTTTTCTCCTACACTCCAATGCAGGTTTTCCTTGGACACTTTTGAAAGGTTGTTGTTGAACCATGTAAAGACGCCAGGATTCTTGGCCTCCAGAGGAGAAGAATTCAATCCAGGGCCAGAGGTGAGGCTTGATTGCTCAGAGCTTTTGTGCAATAAAGTTTTATTAAAGTATAAAGGAGATAGAGAAAGCTTCTGACACAGACATCAGAAGGGGGCAGAAAGAGTACCCCCTTGCTAGTGTTAGCAATGGGGTTATATACTCTCCAATTAATCCAAAGAATGTCTGGAGGTTGTAAAGACCTACTCTCATAATTTACATTTTAAGATAACAGAATATATCAATCTAGTTTCTGTGTTGCCCATCTGGTGATCTCCATGTGTAGTCTTCTCTTGTGTTGTTGGAAGAAGGTGTTTGCTATGACCAGTGCATTTTCTTGGCAAAACTCTATTAGTCTTTGCCCTACTTCATCCGCATTCCAAGGTGAAATTTTCCTGTTACTCCAGGTGTTTCTTGACTTCCTACTTTTGCATTCCAGTCACCCTATAATGAAAAGCACATCTTTTTTGGGTGTTAGTTCTAAAAGGTCTTGTAGGTCTTCATAAAACCGTTCAGCTTCAGCATCTTCAGCATTACTGGTTGGTGCATAGACTTGGATAACTGTGATATTGAATGGTTTGCCTTGGAGACGAACAGAGATTATTCTGTCGTTTGTGAGATTGCATCCAAGTACTGCATTTCGGACTCTATTGTTGACCGTGATGGCTACTCCACTTCTTCTGAGGGATTCCTGCCCACAGTAGTAGATATAATAGTCATCTGAGTTAAATTCACCCATGCCAGTCCA
>SJYC01063889.1:0-14346 GCA_006408675.1 Madoqua kirkii | reverse complement strand
GGGAGGGGGCTTCAGCATGGGGAGATCGTGTACACCTGTGGCTGATTCATGTTGATGTATGGCAAAACCAATACAGTACTATAAAATAGAATAAAGTATTAAATAAAAAGAAATTAAAAAAAAATAAAGACAGTGGGAGAAACTATTTGTAGGTCGTGTAACTAACAGGGCTTATTCCCAGAACACATAAAGAACTTTTAAAACCTAGGAGTAAGAAACAACCCATTAAAAAATGGGAAAAAGATTGAACAGAACATTTACCAATGGAAATATAAAGGTGACAATAAACACAAATATTTGTGTTTGTGTATTAAATAATACCTAGATCCCTTGAGTCCTTTTGTAGTTCATATATTTAAAAGAACAATAATGTCTCTAAGAATCTTAAATCAGGTGAAATAGTGGATCTTAGATAATTATTTTTTTTAATTCCTCAGACTTTCCTTCATTATACCACTTCTATTGGCATATTGAAAAGTCTGCTCATTAATCAGCCTGTTGCAGACGCTTGTGAAGTGAAGTCGCTCAGTCGTGTCTGACACTTTGTGACCCTATGGACTGTAGCCTATCAGGCTCCTCCCACCATGGGATTTTCCAGGCAAGAGGGCTGGAGTGGGTTGCCATTTATACCTTTGCCAGTTGCTGTTTTGAAAATTATAGTCAAAGGGATCTTGAACAGTAAATTCTGTTTCTCTTCATCTTCTTTCATCACAGTTCACAAGGCTGTTTTGCTCAACAGTTGGCATTCATGACCATCCTCTGGTGAGCAGTTTCCATTGCAGATTCCTGGGGTCCCCCCAGAGGTTTTGCTTTAGGGGGTCTGATATAGGACCTGGGAGTCTCCATATTATGAAGCACACACTCCCAGTGTGATTTCTATCCAAGTGCCTATTCAGGAACACTGCTGTGTGGATCCTATACCTTGCACAGTACTGAAGTCACAGCCAGGGGCAGTTGTCCTCAATAAGCCTGGAGAAGGAGCCTTGGTACTGGGGTCAGGAATTACTCTGCTCTGCGGCACCTGCAGAGCAACACGGCTGAAGTGACTGAGCATGGCACAGCGTCTCTGCTTGTGTGTCCGTTGGACAGCACTGCCTGGAGTGAAGGGACTGCAGAGTGGCATCAGGGCGTGTGGCTCTTCAGTGCCTGGTGTGGCACTGACAATCCTGTTTCTAAACTTGGCCCCACACCCCTGAACAAGTCCAACATGAACAGGCCCCTTTTCTTCGTTTGCTGTAAGAATCTCCACTCTTCCCCCATCCTGGGCCTCCTCTTGGGCAGTCAGATTTCCACATTAAACTAAAACCATTGAATTCTCTCTTGCCTTGGCACAGTTTAAACAGGGCAAAGCCAACCAATTTGGTTAATAACAGTGTGAAGCCTGTTTCTGCTTTTACAGATTCAAATGACTTTTTCTCCCATTCTCTTCTGGAAATCATCTCTCTCTGAATGTCATCAATGTCCCCTGTGAATATTCCTATTCATGTTCTTCTCTTTCTTTCTCCTTCACGCACTTACGCAGTCACATACACCTTCCCCATCCAAGAGACAACTGAGTGTCAACAGAGTATTAACATGGTGCCGTAAGAGTTACAGCTTCCCTGGTGGCTCAGCTGGTAAAGAATCTGCCTGCAGTGTGGGAGAGCTGGGTTCAATCCCTGGATTGGGAAGATTCCATCTGGCCTAGAGAATTCCATGGACTGTATAATCCATGGGATTGCAAAGAGTTGGACACGGCTGAGTGACTTTCACTAAGAGTTAAGTTGGGGAATTAACCCTGTCAGTTAGAGTCTATTTGACCTTGGACAAGCTTTTCTAACCTTTCTGTGATATTCCAGTGTTTCACATGTTTGAAATCACAAATATAAAGGACATCATTTTTTCATCAGTTGTCTAACAAGGTTCTTATGTGGAGTAAAATTTACAATGAGCAGATTTCAATTCAGTGAACAAATGTGTAACCATTAAACCAACCCCAAAATGATGCTGACTGCTTTGTGAAGTAGTGAGTTTTTCTTCACTGGAAATTCTCAAGCATAAGCTATATGTGTGCCTTGTAGGACTCTGAAATAAGTACACCTGTACATGAGCTAAGGGTTTTGACATGTCTAGACTTCACATTTCTAGAGTCAAAACCCATAGCATGTGTAGTACCATTCCTTGTCTTAGAACCATTATTAACTCTTCATGAGTTACTGTATCTTCTCACTAAGCCAAGATTAAACCCATTACACCTTAACAGAGCATTCAGGCAGTCATTAGTAAGGCAAATAATTCTGCCATAAAGAATCCACCTGCAACGCGGGAGAGACTGGGTTTGATCCCTGGGTTAGGAAGATTCCCCTGGAGAAGGAGAAAGCTACCCACTCCAGTATTCTGGCCTGGAGAATTGCATGCACTGTATAGTCCATGGGGTGGCAAAGAGTCAGACACGACTAAATGACTTTCACTTTCACTTGAAAAAGGATCTCAGAATTAAAAAAAAAGAAAATAGTTGGACTGTATTTGAAATTTTCAAATTGTATCACTTTCCAAAAAGCACCAAGATATGTAACAATTATATTCGGAAATAGGGAAAGAACCAGAATGTGGATTCTGGTCTGATGCTCAGCCTGGTTTTCTTTTCACAGTTTAAATACCCAATAGTTAGGATTACTGGTTCTGGTGTCTAGTCGCCTGGGTGCAAATCCTAGCTCTGTCACCTTCCAGAGCCATGGAATTCAGGTACATTTACTTAATCGCTGCTTAAGTTCCCCCATCTGTGAAAAGAAATCATCATAATTGTGACTTCTTATCTGGGTTGCAATAATTCGTGCATAGCTCTTACTTTCTTGTAATAATCAGTTTAATACATATATTTTTTATTGAACCAGACAACAGAGTGAAGGCTCAAAATGTTACTTATTATTATCATCATCATTACCACCTAGTCATCATATTCACAGTCAGTGTATTTAGTGAGTAGAGCAGAAAGAGCCTTGAATGGAGCATTAGGAATCCTAAGGCATTCAGCATTGCTATGATTTCTAAACATCTGTAACTCTGTGAGACTACCCTCATGCCATAGGAAGGAAAAAACCCTAGAATTTGTGGGTACAAAGAAGTTTCACCAGAACTCTAAATCCATAAGCACAACAGGAAGGAATGGTAGCTATCTTTTCTTGCTGTTTCGTAGTACCTACCTTGTCTCGGGTGCTGTACTGGACATTTTTTTGATAATGTCAGTCTCTGTTGTTCTGCACTATGCCTACAAATAGGTTAGCCCCACTCCCAAGGTGAGAAAAGGGAGGCTTTTGGAAACTAAATATTTTTTCAGAGTTTCTTGAAATCTTCTCCATTTCACTTATTTGCATTTGAGAGCTCGATTCAGTTCAGTTCAGTCGCTCAGTCGTGTCCGACTGTGACCCCATGAATCTCAGCATGCCAGGCCTCCCTGTTCATCACCAACTCCTGGAGTTCACTCAGACTCACGTCCATCGAGTCGGTGATGCCATCAAGCTAATCTCATCCTCTGTCGTCCCCTTCTCCTCCTGCCATCAATCTCTCCCAGAGTCAGAGTCTTTTCCAAGGAGTCAGCTCTTCTCATGAGGTGGCCAAAATACTGGAGTTTCAGCTTTAGAATCATTCCTTCCAAAAAACACCCAGGACTGATCTCCTTTAGAATGCAGTCCAAGGGACTCTCAAGAGTCTACTCCAACACAATGCTTTTATTTAAAATAAATAGCTCCTGAGTATTTCTCTAAGAAAAAACCTGAAGAGCAGAATTTGCTTTTTGTTCAGAATTTTAATTCACTTTTTAAAATTTTGACAATATGTGTATACCCAAATGGATGGAAGTTGAGAGAATCATGGAAAGTTTTTCTTTTTTCTTTCCTCTCTGAGATGGAAGGAGGCATGACGTTTAGGATAGTTTGAATATTTAATACTCTTAAAAGCAAAACATACTCGTAAATCTGAATGTAACACAAATGTAATTCAGTTCAGCTTAACTTGCATTTCAGTTGCTCAGTCATGTCCAACTCTTTGTGACCTCATGTACTGCAGCACACCAGGCCTGCCTGTCCATTACCAATTCCTAGAGCTTACACAAACTCATGTCTGTTGAGTCAGTGATGCCATCCAACCATCTCATCCTCTGTTGTCCCCTTCACCTCCTGCCCGCAATCTTTTTCCCAGCGTCAGGGTCTTTTCCAATGAGTTAGTTCTTTGCATCAGGTGGCCAAAGTATTGGACTTTCAGCTTCAGCATCAGTCCTTCCAATGAACACTTAGGACTGATCTCCTTTAGGACTGACTGGTTGGATCTCCTTGAAGTCAAGGGACTCTCAAGAGTCTTCTCCAACACCACAGATCAAAAGCTTCTATTCTTCAGCACTCAGCTTTCTTTATAGTCCAACTCTCATATCCATACACGACTACTGGAAAAACCATAGCCTTGACTAGACCTTTGTTGGCAGAGTAATATCTCTGCTTTTTAACATGCTATCTAGATTGGTCATAACTTTTCTTCCAAGGAGCAAGCATCTTTTAATTTCATGGCTGCAGTTATCATCTGCAGTGATTTTGAAGCCCCCCAAAATAAAGTCTTTCACTGTTTCCACTGTTTCCCTGTCTATTTGCCATGAAGTGATGGGACCAGATGCCATGATCTTAGTTTTCTGAATGTTGAGTTTTAAAACAAATTTTCATTGTCTTCTTTCACTTTCATCAAGAGGCTCTTTAGTTCTTTTTCACTTTCTGGCACAAGTGTGGTGTCACCTGCATATCTGAGGTTATTGATATTTCTACCGACAATCTTGATTCCAGCTTGTACTTCTTTCAGCCCAGCATTTCTCATGATGTACTCTGCATATAAGTTAAATAAGCAGGGTGACAATATACAGCTTGATGTACTCCTTTCCCTATTTGGAAACAGTCTGTTGTTCCATGTCCAGTTCTAACTGTTGCTTCCTGTTCTGCATGTAGTTTTCTCAAGAGATAGGTCAGGTAGTCTGGTATTCTCATCTCTTATAGAATTTTCTAGAGTTTGTTGTGATCCACAGTCAAGGGCTTTGGCTTAGTCAATAAAGCAGAAGTAGATGCTTTTTTTCTGGAATTCTCTTGCTTTTTCGGTGATCCAGTGGATGTTGGCAATTTGATCTCTGGTTCCTCTGCCTTTTCTAAATCCAGAAGTTCACGGTTCATGTAATGTTGAAGCCTGGCTTGGAGAATTTTGAGCATTATTTTACTAGTGTGTGAGATGAGTGCAGTTGTGTAGTAGTTTGAGCATTCTTTGGCATTTTGCACTTACTGAAGCTTTATAAAATCAGTGCTAGGAGAGAAGCAAAGATGACAAGACTTTAATCCAGGCTTCTAAGAAGGTGATCCTTTTGGAAAGGTTTGACTCAGTGAAAAATGCTGGGCTTCACTGTGAAACTCATTGATATAGATGGATGAGAAGCTTGCCTTACAAAACTCCTGGTGGAGATGCAGCCTATTAGGAAGACTAAGGATGCTGGGGTGTCTTCTTCATACTCTTTCAGAATTCCTAAGTTCTCTGATTATCCTCTATGCAGTACAGATCCCAAGGCATGTTCAGTTGTGTAAATATTCTGTCTCTGTCACTGGCCTGGGATTCCTCTGAGGGCAAGAATCAGATTTATATTTTCAGGTTTCTGGAACCTCAGGGAGTGTCTGATGCATGCAGCTTCTCTATACACCTTGACCAAATACAAAAGAAATGAATCAGTGAATCTAAAGTCACTCCTTCTCACCAAATGAGACCCTTGGGCCACCATCTGCTAGATGGGGAGGCATGAGGGTGGCACAGTGGTGTGATGGTACCACCTTGCTGCTAAGCCGCTTCAGTCGTGTCTGACTCTGTGCGACTCTGTACGACTCTGTGCAGCAGCCCACCAGGCTCCTCCATCCCTGGGATTCTCCAGGCAAGAACACTGGAGTGGGTTGCCGTTTCCTTCTCCAATGCATGAAAGTGAAAAGTGAAAGTGAAGTCGCTCAGTCGTGTCCTCCTCTTAGCGACCCCATGGACTGCAGCCTACCAGGCTCATCCGTCCATGGGATTTTCCAGGCAAGAGTACTGGAGTGGGGTGCCATTGCCTTCTCTGGGTACCACCTTACAACTAGTCAATAAAGTTATGAAGCAGATCTCTATTCACAGGGCAAGGAACAAAGCCTTTGATTTTTAGCTTTCGTAAGCGGAGGAGTGACTGTACCAAATCTTAGAAATACTTTATAAGGGCATTTGATATTTAGAAATACACTAGTCATGAAGATTATGTTGCTCTCAACCATTTGGGAAAGTGCTCTCAGGTTTTACCACAAAAGTAACCAAATGAGAATTTCATTCAGTCTAGTCTTTCTGGTTTTAAGTTCAAAAATAAGAATGTATCAGTGTCCACCAATTATCATGTATTTATATAATACCTTCCAAGGGCTTTCCCTACCTAAACATCCACATACAGTTTTTACTCTCTTTCTTAAAAGTTCCCTTCTCTCATAGAACACTTCTACATCCAGGCTAAACACAAGTGCTGTCTCCTTCTTCAAGTCCTCCTTGATTATTCCAGCTCAGGCATGTTTTCCTTGTCTGAACGCCTATAGCATTTAGAGAAAATGAACAGTGATGTCAGTCCAGAGTATGACTTTACTAGTAGGCCTTGTGCTATCACAGTCTTTTGATTCTCCACAATAAAGCACAACATTACTTGCTATTAATTGAGTGTATGAAGGATACTGAGTATTAAATCCCCTTCTTTCTCCCTTCATAATAAAAAAAGAACTAATTTTTTTGATTTTTAAAAATGTATTGAACTACATACTAAGCATATTTCATACTTAATCTTATTTAATCCTGATGACAGTCCTGAGAGACAAATACTACCTTGTTTGCACTTCACAGATGAAAAGTGGCACTACTGCTTAACCAAGGATAATCAGCAAGTAGCAAGTTCAGGATTTGAATTTCTCACTTTTCCTTATAGCATGTTAAAAAGCAGAGACATTACTTTGCCAACAAAGGTCTGTCTAATCAAAGCTATGGTTTTCCCAGTAGTCATGTTTGGATGTGAGAGTTGGGCCATAAAGAAGGCTGAATGCCAAAGAACTGATGCTTATGAACTGTGGTGTTGGAGAAGACTCTTGAGAGTCCCTTGCACTGCAACGAGATCAAACCCATCAATACTGCAGGAAATCAGTCCTGAATATTCACTGGGAGGACTAATGCTGATGCTGAAACTCCAATACTTTGGCCACCTAACTCAAAGAGCTGACTCATTAGAAAAGACCCTGATGCTGGGAAAGATTGAAGGCAGGAGAAGAGGAGAACAGTGAAATGGTTGGATGGCATCACCAACTCAGTGGACATGAGTTTGAGCAAGCTCCCAGAGTTGGTGAAGGACAGGGAAGCCTGGTGTGCTGCAGTCCATGCGGTTGCAAAACGTCAGACATGACTGAGCAACTTAACAACAACTTTCTACTTTCAGAGGCCTTTCTTTTACACCACAATATCCTGGAGAGACCTGGACCTCTTCCTTTTTATCGGGCATCTTGTGTAATTAAAACATACAAAAGTGCCACAGGCATAGGACTGCCCTGGTGTTCCAGTGGTTAAGAATCTTCCTGCCAATGCAGGGGACAGGAGTTCGATCCCTGGTCCAGGAAGATTCCACATGCCATTGGGCATCTAAGCCCTTCTACTGAGCCTGTGCTCTCAAGCTAGAGAGCCACAACTGCTGAAGCCTTCACACCCTAGAGCCCGTGCCCTACAATAAGGGAAGCGACTGTGATAAGAAGCCGTCACCCTACGACTAGAGGAAGCCTGCATGTCAAGAGGAAGGCCAGGCCAGCCAAAAATAAAATCAAGGAATAAATTATTTTAAAAAGTGTCACAGTCATTAGAAGCTTATCTGGGGATCTCAAGTTATATGATAAATATCTGCTTTCAGTTTCATCATAGAATCTTTATTCAGCCTCATTTGGAGATAATGTCCCAAGTCCAAATTTAAGACCCTTGGCAAATTAGAGGCTCGAGCCAAGTGGTGACTCCTGCTCACCTTATGACACCCACGATATGCTGTGCCCTTCGGTCACTTTCACCTGGCAGCCTGGCCTGCCTGACTCATTCCTCTCCCCAGCCTCCCCATTTTGGGTTCCCCCCAGGCAGCAGGTGCAAGCACTTATTAGTGTGTCTCTTTGTTTTGGAAAATAAAAGTATTGAGACTTCTCAAATATGAGTCTGAGCAAAAACTACAAGGCCCCTGACTTTGAAAACTCATTTTAGTGTGCTTTTCTGTTGAATTGGACCTTCTGTTCCATGCTGGGCAGTGGCAATCAGGGTGGGAGCCAGCAAACAGGGTAAGTTTGGCATAATAGCTGACCTACTAGGGGCCAAGGTTTAGGTAGGTTTTGGTTTTGTTTGGGGTGGCCTCGAATACACCTGATTCTTTTTTCAAAGTGTCCAAGTGTGGGAGTAAATCATCAATAGACAGGGAGGAAATGAGCCCGTGGGAGGGATAAACAGATGTCCTCCTGTGCACACCTTTGATTACTGGTATAAGGAGCTTTCCAGGGCACTCGCTGGCAAGAAAGAAGCAGGTTGTCATGTCAACACTTGTGGTTTCTTTACATGTATTTACAGCATTTCACTGGGTTTCAGGGCTTTATTCTAGGAACAAATTACTCAGGCAGTGTGGGGCCAAGAATATTCCTGGTGGACAGGCCATGTGTTCCAAACGGTAGCCTGGGCTTCTTGCCTTCCCTGTCCTCCCAGCCAGAGGTGCAAAGCCAGGCCACTCTTGGCTTTCTGTGTGGACAGAGACAGAGGAAGGGGCGTGCAGGCTGCACTCACGGAACAGGAAGCAAGCTGGTCTTGCTAATGCATCAGGCACAGGGGGATGAGGGTAGGGAGGGCCCAAACCACAGAATCAAGATGCAAAAGGAATGGCTCCTGGGCTTGTTTGGGCTATAGGTTTGTTTTGGTTGGCCTTGTACTGTTTGGCCTGCATCATATTTTAAATTTAAATTAGCTGTAACTTTTTTAAACATTAGGAAATTGCACATTAAAAAAGTTGGGACCTTTACCTTTATGTAGAAACTCAGAACATCTTATTCCTGCATCTCAGTGATGACTGATGCAGAGAAGCAGCTCCCCCACAAAGAGGCAAGTGTTGGCCATGTTACTATAGTCCCAGCTGTTCCGCAGTGATCCCAGACACTGAGGCCATGTGCCAGCTTTCCCAACTCAGTTTCCTCTTCTGTTATTCACCTGGCCCCTTAGACATGTGATTTCAATAGGCTAGTTGTAAAGACCTTCTATTTCACAGAAAAATATCCGGGCCTTGTCCCCTGTCAATGAGAACTGTTGCTGGTTTTTGACCCAGGAGGGATTAGTTGAGGTTAGGGTTGAGAGACGATGCTGGCTCCTTTCCTCAGGTTCAGCCAGTTTCCAACCCATCCTGCACCTGACTAGCAGTTGTGAAATGGAAGGCCTTGTTGAGGCAAGTGGCAAGGGTCACGGATAGAAGAAGAGAGATTCTGGACACACTTTAGGGACAGAATTCAAGGTCTGGACCAGCTGGGTTGCAGGTCACGTGGAAGAAAGAAAAGTGAAGAGGCTTGAGCTGCTGGGCAGATAATGAGACTGCTGATGGAGAGAATGAAATCAGTGTTTGATGTGTCTGGGTTTAGGAAACCAAAGCAAATTGACTTTGCCCAGATACAGACATTTAAAAAGTAGGGCTGTCACATGTAATGAATTTATTTCCTACCAAAGCACGTTTCTTTGTTAAATTAGCATCGTGTTCATTAACAAATGTGTGTAATAGCTAGCTATAGATATGTGTGAACCTCTTCTTAGACAGCAGGGCCTTTCAGAATAGAAAATCTCTACCTCATTCACTGCCATATCCCTGGTGCTTTTAAAATAATATCCACTACATTATATACACACAAGGAGTACTTGCTGGATCATTCCATCAATCACTTAATTAAAGAACAAGAATTAGGAATAGTTTAAAGTACCCTTGTTATAAACTCAGTTTTTATAAATTTTTGCTCATTTAAAGTTTTGCCTTCATTTGTCTCTGCTGCTTACCACTCCTTCCAATGTTTCCTCCAGTACTCATGCACACCTGTGTACATATTTAAGTGGGCAAATGCATTAGATGTATGTAGTAATGCATGTCATTTTAGACAATAACAAAGAGTTCTCTGCTTTTAACCCTAAAGTAGTCTTTACTTTTTACTTTGATTCATTTATTTTTAAACACCATTATTTTTAAAGCAAGTGTATGCAGAGGTTTCTTTATAGAAACGCACCTGTGAACTCCTGGATTCCTCATTCAGCACACAGATTTCAGGGGTTGATTGAAGAAGATTTTACAAGTAATTATATAATAAGTAAATATATTCTTATTGTAGACAAAATAAAGATGCACATAATATAAAAAGGAAAAGCTCCACTTCAACTGTCTCCTTAAGCCCATTCCTTTCCCCAGAATTAATCATAGCTCATTTGTGTAGGTATTCTTTAAAACATTTTATTTCTATGCAGTTATAGCACAAATGTATATTTATAAAGACATCTTTATTTGATTTTTTTTTCCATCAATTGGATCATGCCATGGGTGCTCATGCATGCTCAGTCACTTCAGTGGTATCTGACTCTTTGCAATCCATGGACTATAGCCCACCAGGCTCCTCTGTCCATGAGATTCTCCAGGCAAGAATATTGGAATGGGTTGCCATGTCCTCCTCCAGGAGATCGTCCTGACCAAGGGATCGAGCCTGCATCACCTGTGTCTCCTACATTTCAGGTGGATTCTTTACTGCGGCACCATCTGGGGAATCTCCTTTATTTGCAGTGTGGTGCTTTGTTATATCTGTACCTTTGATTATTTAAATGTTCCTTAGTTCATGGATGGAGAAGGTGATGGCACCCCACTCCAGTACTCTTGCCTGGAAAATCCCATAGATGGAGGAGCCTGGTAGGCTGCAGTCCATGGGGTCGCTAGGAGTCGGACACGACTGAGCAACTTCGCTTTCACTTTTCACTTTCATGCATTGGAGAAGGAAATGGCAACCCACTCCAGTGTTCTTGCCTGGAGAATCCCAGGGACCAGGGAGCCTGGTAGGCTGCCATCTCTGGGGGCTCACAGAGTTGAACACGACTGAAGCGACTTAGCAGCAGCAGCAGCAGCAGTAGTTCATGGACATTTAGCCAGTTTCTGGTTTTACATTGCTGTGAACAATACCACAATGAACATTTTTGCCCATGCCTCTTTGTGAAGATATATAAACATTTCTCTAGAAAACATCACTTGTTAGCATTATTGGTACAAGATATGTACATTTAAAATTCTGATAGATATTTCAAATCTGTTCCTCCAGAAATCTGTACCAATTTCTCTTTTACTGATAGGATATAAAATTAACTCTTTCCTGGTCCCTTGCCTGAACTAGATCTTCTTTTTAAAAAAATTATTACAAATTATGTGGACAAGAAAATGCAATATAATGGTTGTTTTAAATTGCATCATTGTTCCCAGGAGGTAAAGCTCTGTGTGCCGAGAGCTTTGCTGACCATTTTCCCCTGTGTCTAAGTGTCGCTCTTCCCTCCCTTTTCAGATGCTCACTACCTCACCTGTAGGATCCAGGAATGTGCTGAGACTACTCGGAGTGGGCCTTTTGCCCGCTCCATTGACATCAGTTCCCTGGTGGTCCAGGATGAATATATATTCATTCAGGTGAGTCCAGATGCACCATCACTGGTAGAGGGAAGATGCATGGGTGAAGTTCAACTGATCACTAGGAATATGAGGATGGCTTTCCAGAGGCTGTAAAGATGTGGAGCTGGGGTGCTGTCCCTTCTTTGCTTTGGGTACCCAGTCCCCTGGGGAAACCCCAGACTTCTAGGGAAAGGTGAAGGTGTTATGGGTCATTATTGTTTACAGGGAACTTTAGTGGCCCTCTGAATCCTGCGGTGGAATTGCCATTTTATTCTATCAATGGGATGTTGAAATGACCAGGACTTGGGCTGGGGTTTGCGATTACTTGGAATCAAGTCTCATTAGAAATGAGTAATTAGAGATGAGATAAGTAATTTATCAAACCACATTCTATTTCTATCCAAAGTGACTTGTCTAATGTGGGAATGAAAATCTCCAAGAAATTAAGCCTCTCTAGGATTTTATTTCTGTGAAAATCCAGGTCTCACTAAATCTTCCCCTTCCTTTCCAGTGCCTCCCACCTCCTCAAATGTGAAGCCCCAAATTCTTGACTCCAAGAAATCTATGACTCTTAGAGAAAACTAGATGTAACTAACATTTTTAGGTAGGCAAGGGAAGCCTTGGTTTAAATTTTGAGTTTCACTGGAAGGAGGTACAAAATAGATTTTAAAATGAGGGAAAAGAAAAGAAGATGCTCTACTGAGTGATGGGCTGTGTGTGTGTGTGTGTGTGTTATTGAGATAAATTATTCTTGAATCTGAGAATAAGTTTGATTCCTCCCAAACCTCGCCTTTCCACCTTTCTCCAGTCCATTGTTTTCCAGACTGCTTTCTTTAGGAAACCTTGACCTTTGAAATTTCCCTAAGTTTTCTCTGCCTCACTCCTGGCCTCTCTGTCCATAGTAAGTCTATCTTCTCTGTGAGACCTTCTGTGTATTTCCAAGTTGGGTACGACTCTTCCTTGAAATTGTGAAGCTCTTCTTATCTGCTGTTCCTCTAGCACATAGTCTGTTAGGCATTGTTACTTCAGTCTTAGTGGAGTTGTCTATTTCCAAATTGTGTTTTGCACTCTCTGAGAATAGGGACAATGTTTTATACACACATTTTACACTGAACTTTCACCCTAACAAGATGTCTTTGCAAATCAAGGATCCTCAGTGACTACTTGTTTTATTGATTGACTCTACATGTAGCAGTTACTTTTTTTTTCTTTTTTTACAAATTAGCTGCATAGATTTTTGAGGTCTAACATGATACAGGAGTGGTTTCACAGGTGGCGCTCACACTAAAGAACACCCCTGGTAATGCAGGAGACATAAGAGACACCAATTTGATCCCTGGATCAGGAAGATCCCCTGGAGGAGGGCATGGCAACCCACTCCAGTATTCTTGCCTGAAGAATTCCATGGACAGAGAAGCCTGGTGGGCTGTGGTCCATAGAGTCGCAAAGAGTCAGACACGACTGAAGTGACTTAGCACACATGCATGCGTGATCAGGAAAAGTAGCCATCCATTCAAAAACAAGCTTGAAAGAAGGAGTAAAACAGAGATTTTTGTCTTTACATCATCACTGGTTTCTCAGCTTGATTAAAAGCCAGAATTTTAGGAATTGTTTTTCCAAATTTTGGCAGGTCGTTGATACTACAATTTTCTTAATCACAGATATTTATTGAATACATACCATGCACAGTACACAGTGGTAGGCACCACGTTTGGTGTTCCCCTAGCTTTCTGCCTTTGACCGTCTTAACCACCACCAGCTCCACCACCACCTACCCCTTCCACCCCACCCTCCACTGCCTGGGAGACCTCATGGTTTTGAGCATCTTCTCCATGTTCTGGTAACCCTTAAGTGAATGTACCTACATATCTAACAGCCATCTCAGTGTAGCTATTACATAGGTAAAATATAATTGTCATGTCCCCTTTGAATTTCAACTACCCTCAGGATAGGGTAGTTGATGGTTGAGTTGAGTTACTCTGCCAGATCATGCAAGGTAGAAACCTGGATGTCATCAGTTAAAATTAAATGAACCCACAGCCTCTGCTAATATCACTGTTAGTTATTTCTCAAGGGTTTCCTTTCATTCTATTCCCATTGTTATGGCCCCAGTTTAAGGCTTTATTATTGTTTTCTCAGTGTTTAATTTTTTAAGGTAAAAGCACAGGGATGATTTATGAATTTACCAATCTGATTGCCCTTTTCTTAATGCTAATACTGTGTAAAATGATGAACATGGCAGAATTGTTTCTGGGAAATATGACTTAGAACTTAAAATGTTCAGTTTTTTGTTTCATTTCCTTGTATTGCATAAAGTTTTCTGTAAGTGCAGGCCAATATCTATATTTGTTTTCTAAATGTTCTGAAATACTCTTTTTTTTAAAAAAATTATTGTTCTGGAAACCAATAGAATTTTTTTCTCTTTGATCAGTATTAAAATCTCTTTTGAAAGAGATATGAGTTCCATTATTCAATAAAGTTTATTGATTCCCTACTACATTGCAGACCCCCTGTTTTAGGTGCTGGGGCAAGATATTAGCACAATAGAGTTCCTGTTTTACATGCTAATGGGAGACAGGAAAAATATGTAGATGATGTATATATATATATACACACACACACAC